>JAGKTI010002451.1:5440-17440 GCA_018397915.1 Birgus latro
GACGCTGGCGTGGGGGGGGGCAGAGCCCATCCCCCGGACAAATATATACCAGTGCGGTGGCTGGAGGGTAACTCCAGCCACTGTGGGAGGGTTAGCCCCGGTCCTGGAAGAGGGAGGGTAAAGTATGATGATGATGATGATAAGATCGGTGGAGAGCCCGTAGTGGGTGAACTGCAGATGGAAGGCAGGTGAACTAGCTTCAGCTAGTGTAGACCATGATGTTTTAAAATAGCGTGGACGACGTAGTCTAAAATGGCCACGTCGTCGGCGTGGCTCTCGCTCGTCACAAGCAGACACTCGGCGTGGCAGTTGTTAAACTGCTGACAGCGGTCGAGGCGGTAGAGGGAGTCCGTCACGTCAGAGAAGTTGGCCTGATGGTATCGATCTTGCTGTTCAAAGATCTGATCCACTGAGAGAGACTCGAGATGGACGCGAGTTTCCTCTCTCAGTGGAGGGAGTCGGGCCAAGACTTCCTGACGGCGGTCAGCAGTGGTGGAGGCAGGCGGTGGAGGTGGAGGAGCGGTGGTGGTGGAGGCAGGCGGTGGAGATGGTGGAGGAGACGTGGGATGGTCTGTCTCCATCTCAACCGGTGGTGGAGGCCCGCCTTTCTTCCCCTTCCTCTTTTTCTTCTTTCTCCTCGGCTCGCCATCAACAGCAGGTGGAGGAGTCGAGGGCGGGAGGTCCACTTCTTCCCTGTCAGTGGAGGGGACGGGAGAAGGAGCCCTTTCCTTGGCTGCTGACGGCGAGCAGAGGGAATCAACAGTAGGAGCAGGCTGGGCTGTCTCGGCAGGCGGTGCAGCAACGGTAGTGGCGGTGGCAGCAGTAGCTCGATTGAGAGGAGCATCGAGCTGCAGCCTGATCCGCGGTGTTGGGCGGGGTCTAGGATGCTGCAGCTTGGGGGCGCGACGCTCCTGGCGTGGGGCAGTATGGGTATCGCGGGCAAAGCACTGCGGGATGACAATGCGCGGAAGCCCGTTCTTCTAAAAAATCTGTGGGAGAAGAACAAGCATCGCCGCCTTATCACCACCGCAAAATGCTCGAGCCGTCGCGACACACATAGTGACTATCGCGTCAATCTCCCCAGAGCATCGAGGGTCCCTGGGCTGATGATCCCAGGCCGAGGGGCGCCGCCGTGCAGGAGCAGAGCCCTGCACAGCTGCACCTCGAAGCACGGTAACGTTAATAGCCTCAGGACCCTTCGGTGTTTGTAGGAGATTGAACACAACAGCCTCTCCCTCACGCAACGGGCGTTTCCGGCCCCGTGAATTGGTTACTTCGAGCTTCAGACGGTGCACAAATACATCGGCGCCAGTGTCCCGGCGCCGAATGAATCCGTACCCCATCCTCACGTTGTACCATTTCACGGTGCCGGAGGTGGTGTGGGCCCGTGGTGGCTGGAGACCTGCTGAAGTATTAGCCCCCCCTCAACGGGTTGAAGGCTGTAGCAGGTGGAGAGGACGTCGCGGGAGGAGATGTTACTTCCATCGCTGCTGCACAGGGGTAAAGTACTGGCTTGTGACAAGTTTATACAGAAGTAAGGTGACTCTCTACTGGCCGTGGAAAAATATGGTAGTATGAACACAGTATTCACGGAATGTCTGTTACACTAATATCTGTAACAAGGATGATCACATTACTTATTATATCCACAGTGGTATAGTGCTGGACGGCACGGATACATTAGTTATATGAACACATACAGTACATATCATTCGCTGGTGTTGTCGCGAGCCGGGATGGTCACGGTGTCGCGCGGGAAGGGGGGGGGGGTGTTGAACACTGGGAAACACTCGGAGCTGAATTAGGCGTATGTCTGTTTGTCTTACGAAAGTGCCGATCACTGGGGAGGGAGGAAAGTACATGTAATGCAATGGATGGCACTGTTTCCTTTTAATTATTCCGTTTCCGTGAGAGTATTTTATTATTTAGTAACACTGGGGGAGAGACATTACTTATACAGTCATGGGGCTACACTGTATGCGCTAGACACCGTCACTTGTGCATTTCTAAGCTTCGTCCAGTTCTGTATACGGAGGCACTCTGGGATATCGACTGAGTCTTCACTGTTAATAGATATATCAAGCATCACATTTACGTCACTACGCGTCACAATTACGGCCAGCGCGTCACAATTATGGCCAGCGGAAGTTTAACTGGTTTGGGGTTTTCACAATGTTACAGCACTTCTGGATTTACATGGGCCGTCTCCCAGAACCTCTGGCTGATGGAGTGGAGGGAGGTTCGCCCTTCCGAGAGCCCCATGTAGGAGTGCGGGGCTCGGGACTGGGGCCGAGGAGGGAGAGTAGGTGGGTCTGGTGCTGGCTCTGAGGGGTGCCGGACTGGGCCCCACCGTCAGGCAAGTCACGGCCTGGAGTTCTGGGTAGGCTCCGGGGAGTCTGGGGACCTGGGGCCGCCGTGTGGACTGGACTGCGGCAGCTGCTGGAGGGCGGCGTTGCCGTCAGGGTCACCTCACAGCAATCTCAGGCTGGGGGCGTCACCAGCAGGACTTGATGGCGGTGGCTCGGCTGGTGGGATCTCTGCTTCGGCTGCTGCCCGTGAAGGGAGAGGTGGAGGGAGCCAAGGCCCGGGGTAGGGCTTTGCCACGGCTCCAAGAAGGGGACTCCCCTGGACTCGCCTCCTGGTGGAGAGGGAGTGCGTCCTGCCTGGCCACAGGAAACAGTGTGGGCTAGGCAAGGGACTTCCCCATCAGGAGATTCCTCAGGAACAAAGGGTGAGGAGTGGACGATGACCTGCTCAGCCTCCCCTGTGAGGACTGTAGCCTGCACAGCGGTACCTCTGCCCCATCGGGACACGGAAAACACGAGTCAAGGCTCGCTTTACCCTACCTCCTGAGAGATGAAAAGAGTCTCCTGTAGTGGAGGAGCGGACGATGGTCTGCTCAACCTCGTGCCCTACACGAACGATGGCCTGTGTTGCGGTGCTGCGAGAGGAAGTAGTGGAGGGATGGACGATGGCCTGTCCTGCCTCATGCCTGATCTTGCCTCATGCCCGACAAAGGACAATGGCCTGTGTCGCGGTGCTACTCTGGGGGAGACTACAGGAGAGGAGCGGACGATGGCCAACTCTACCTCAACCTGACACAGACGATGGCCTGTGTCGTGGCCCTGCAGAGGGTAAGCAACTGGGGAACAGCTGATGGCCTGTTCTACCCCGTACCCGGCACGGACAATGACCTGTACCGCGGCGTTACGTAGACTTGCTAGGACAACTCCATCCCTGACCTGCTGGCTGGATTTTTCCTTGGCGAGTAAGCATTTGTTACTGCTACCCTGGTGTAGCATCGGCTGGGAGCAAGAGGGGCGCCGGGGATTGATACAGGTGAGCCGCTCCTGCCCGGAGCTGCTCTGTGTCGGCTGCACACCCCCGGTGGTTCTTCGTGGGCTTGGGGTGTCGCTGTCGTCTGCAGCCAAATCTCTTGACTTACGCATTTCGTAAAGTGAATTAGTTTTGCCCCTGAAAAGAATTAATCATCATATGTCTTCTCTCTGCTTTAGTTTCTCTTAAATTTCGGTTTCACTATGTACCTAATAATTTACTGTGTCTATAGTTTGATTTCCTTGTCCATTTCATCCAGTCATCTAGTAGTGTTTAACTTTATTGCCTTCATATTTACATGGTTTGTAGATTTTTCTTATTATCTGGCCTTGACTTAATTTCACTTAAATACATGTTTAATTTCTTTATGCAAAGGTCAGTTAAGTAATCAATCTGATAAAGGGAGTATTTCTTTTATAAGACTGATCTTAGCATAAAGCATGTACAGGTTTTATCACCAGTATTGTGTGTAAAGGCCTAATTCTAGCAATATTATTAACATCATACATGCCACAACATTATGAATTTTGTTATACTACGTTTTCGAGGTTCAACTACTTGTCCCTCAGACACGTATGTTTGTGGCAGAATATTATCGTGCCACGTCTCCGAGGGCCGACCTCTCATTCCTCGAACACGTAGGCTTAGGGTGGGGTTCTTTCTCAAGAGGAGGTCAGCATGCAAGAGGGAGGACAAGGGATAAAAACTTGGCAGGAACCAAACAAACAAACATATATTGACCAAGTTACAATCCCAGATACAAATTTGATGTTACACAGGTACACTGGAAATAGGTCAGGTGATCATTGGGTTGGGAGACAAGTCACTACAAAATCTAGTTGTCACTCTACAGACTGTGGGGAATGTATGGTAGTATTTCTGTAATATTCAAGTTACTGACACAGCACTATTACACAAGATAAGTATGATAATTGTTATGCTACGTATTTGTGGGCTGGTTTCTCGTCCTTCAAACACGCAGGCTACAGTGGGTCCCTATTCTAGACAGAGTCGGCAATTCTTAGGGAAAGGACTGGACACAAAAACAAGGCAATAACTGTTGCACACATGTATTATAAATATCTTTCCAAAAACAATAGTACATCAATTAACATACATCAGATGTTGGGTTGCTGGGGATGGGTTAACACAAGATTTTACTTGACTAGAATCTGTCTCTATACTGGCTTAGGGATATTATGGTAGTATTCACCCAGCACTTATTGCACTTAGATTACACTTACAGTTCAAGACACAGGAAAGCACTTGATACAATTTCCCTTATTAGTATAGCACTGGACGGACCTGATACACTGGTACACTGCTACAATTTATGTTAACACCTGGTGTCGATAGACACTTACCTGGCCGACAGCCTACCTCGGTTGGAGTCTACCACGCTACGATACATTGTGAGGGAAGACTGAGGTATTTCCATTCGTTACCGTGGTGTTTCACGTGCGTGCCTATACACTGGGGAGGGAGAAGTTACATGAACAAGTGAATGGCACGATTAATATGATATTGTTGTTCTGTTGGTCACTGTGGCGTTTCACATGCATGCTGGTACACTGGGGAGGGATAAGTTATAGTGGACCAAAAGAGTGGCACGGTCTACCTGTATATGATATTATTGTTCTTTTGGCCACTGGAGTGTATCATTCACTGGGGGGGGTACACGGGACTCCACTCGGGGTATACACTAGGCCAGGAGGACAAATGTGCTTGTCCAATCTTACACTCTGGGTTCCTGGTCAATTTATCACTATGACACACTATAAGTAATCACTTACGTACACATACATCTGGGTTTAAGAGAGCACGCATTATTTAAGTCCACTTGATGCACTATCACGGAGGGGCCGTAGGTTGGTTCCTCCGTCTGGAGGAATGGCAGAGTGGCACGCCCTGGTTGAGGCCCCATACATAGACAGGGGGCTAGGGGCTCGGCCCGAAGAGAGCCAGGAGACGGGCTTGACGCCGAATCCGGGAGGGACTCAGAGTGGTCTCACCAACAGGTAAGTCGTGCCCTGTTGTTCGGGGCAACTCCCGGGGTGACTGGGAACCCGGGGTGGCTGGACTGCGGCAACAGCTGGAGGGAGACTTCGCCGTCAGGATCGCCGCGCGGGAACCTCGGGCTGGAGGAGTGGTGGACCGGTCTGGTCGTCGGTTGCCACGTCTGCTAGGGCACTGCCTCGGCTGCTGCTCACACGGTTGGAGTAATTGGAAACCAAGACCTTGGGTGAGGCCTTGCCACGGCTCAGGGGATGGGTCCTCTCGGGCTACAGGATCTCCTGTGGAAGAGAAGCGGACAGTAGCCAGCTCAAACTCCAGCCTGACGTGACTAGTGGCCAATGTCGTAACAGCATAGGAGACTGCAGCTTCCGTGCGGCTAATAGCCTGCTCTACCTCTGGCTGGACGTGACTAGAGGCCAACGTCATAGTGGCATAGGGGGTTGTAGCTCTTGTGCGGCTAGGGGCCTGTACCATGGAGCGAAGAGGACTAGCTGCAGAGGGACGGACAATGGCCGATCCTGCCTGAAACCCAGCACGGCTTGTAGCCGATACTGCGGCCTGCTCTGGGGGGCACAACCACAGGAAGCGGACAGCTGTTGGCCTGTCCTGCCCGACTGACACGACTTACGGCCTGTGTTGCGGCCCTGTAGTGGGGATGCAACTAGGGAACGGACTGAGGCCAGTTCTATCCCTTGCCGGCTACATCTATCGCCAGTACCACGGTGTTACGTGGAATTGCTAACCTGGCGCGTGAAATTCTGGCCGGAGACTAGGTGATGGCAACTGCTACCTTCCCTGGGCATCGGTTGGGAGTAAGAGGGGTGTCGGGGAAAGGTACAGGTGTGCTGTTCCTGTCTGGAGCCACTTGGTGTTAGCGGCGGGCCCCTGGTAGTACTTGGGGGGTTGGGGGTGCTGGCTTCGGCCGTCGTGTTGTCTGTGGCTTCTGTCTGTATTTCACCACCCTCTCCTGTGAAAAAGTCACGACCCTGTGACTGGAGGTGGTACAGATTGGTGTTGGATGTCTGGTAGTAGGGTCGGATGTGATATAGGAACGTGGTCCAGTGGTCTATTGGTATGTTGGACTGTAGGTGGTGGGAGAAGGTGACGCGAAGGGTGGACGGGTGGTTCGCCTGTTGGAGGAGTTGCAGTAAGTGGTGCATACTTCTGACATGTTGGTGCCGCCCGAAGGTCGGGATCCAGGTGATCTGTGTGATGTGCATGGTGGTGGTGGCGGTGGTAGTTTGGAGGCGAATGCTGGCAAAGGGTAGCCTGGCGTGGTTTATATGGCTGGCTGAGTGTGGTGGTGGTGCTCCCTTGGGAGTGTGGCTGGGCGGGTTTCGTCATGCGAGGCGAGAAGTAGGGATGGTGATGGAGGTGGTATCTGGGGGTGGGGTGGACGGTTGGCTGTCGGAGGGTTATGGGGTGGGCGTAGGTGTGGAGATGTAATGGGCGGGTGGACGTGAGACACAACCGGAATGGGTGGTGGTGGTGGTGGTTAGTCGGGGAGTGGGCGGCGACGGGGAATGGGGAGGGAGAGCGGGGCAGGCGGAGTGGGAGACGGTGTAGTGCAATTGGCTGTCACAGGGGATGGGGCAGGGGCTAGGTTGGGAGTGGAGTGTGGGGTGGTTGGTGTGGAAATTTGCGTGGGGGAAGGCTGAGCACGTGGTGTGGTTGGTGTGGTGATAGCTGGGGAGCGCGGCGGGGGTTAGAGTGCTGTGCGTGGGAGCGGTGCAGGAGTTCTGGGCGGCGAGGGGGTGGTGGAGACCGGCAGGGATGGGGATGGGGAGGAGTAGTAAGGGAATGGCTCATCATGGGGAGTTAAGATTGCTGGTTTGGCTTGGGTAGTTGGTGAGGGGGTGATGGGGGTGCTAGAGTCTTTGGCGGGGCGGACGTGGCGATTTCTGTAGGTGCGGGTGGCTCCATCACAGTCGATGATGACCTGGAAGGGGTTGGGGACGCTAGTGATGGTAAATGGTCCAATGAACCTGGGTGCAGTTTTGTTGGGGGTGGGAAGGCGGGCGACAAAATCCTTATCACCGGGTTTGTAAGAGTTGGCGGGGGAAGTATCGGTTTGGGTGTCTTGGTGTGTCTGCAGGTGCTGCAATCGACGTTTTAGGTGCTGCAGGGGGTCGATGGTTGTGGAAGGAGTGGGGGCTTGGAGGTGCTGTCGGAGAGGGAGGAGTGGTGTCTCACCGAAGACACGCTCGTGGGGGGTGATGCCGTCGTCATGGGGGCAGGTGTTGATTTTGACATGCGCCGGCCATTCTTGATCTTGGGTGTCTTGGATGCAGGTCTTGATCTGATTCAGCAGGGTATGGTGACTCCTTTCGCATATCCCATTTCCTTGGGGCCAGTAGGGGGAAGAGTGGGAAATGGAGAATCCGAAGAAAGCGGATAGTTCCTTCCAGATTTGCCCTGTGAATTCTGGGAGGTTATCAGAGTAAATGGCCTGGGGAACGCAAAAGTAGGGGAAGACGTGGCGCATGAGGGCGTTGGCTATGGTGACAGCGGTGTGTTCCTTAGCCGGACAAGTGATCAGGAATCTGGAGTAGACGTCAGTGAACATTATGATGTATTTGTAGCCGGATCTAGGTGGTAAGGGTCCGACGACGTCAACAGACAACAACTGCCAAGGTTTGTGGGCAGAAATTTTTCCGGCAGGACCTGCAGAACGGGTGATGTCCTTTCCCAGGCAGCACGCCCAACATGCCTGGGTGACACGCTGGGTGAGAGTCGTAGGGTTGGGGGCCCAGTAGAGGTTGTTGAAATCCTGGATCAATTTATTTGTACCCAGGTGAATCCCATTGTCTGAGTGGAGGTGGGTGAGGATGTCTACCATGGAGTCTGGATCCAGAACGAGGTGGTCTGATGGTGTGAAAAGTTGGTCTCCTTGCAGGTGAAGTTTCAGAAACAGGTGTGGAGGGATCCAGGAGGCCGGTTTTGGTCCTGCCAGTACCGGATCAGCTTGGACTGAGGGAGTAGAGATTGTACCGGCAGACGGGAGAGGGCATCAGCGTTGGTATGCAACTTCCCGGGTCAGTAAGCAATCTCATAGTCAAACTCCTCGAGCGCTTTGCGCCAGTGGAGGAGCTGGGCATTCTGAGTGGCCGATTGCCGAAGCCACTGATGGGACTGGTGGTCCGTGATCACGGTGACCCTGGTGCCGGATAGGTAGGCCCTGAAGTAGTTGAGGGCCCAAACGATACATAGACACTCACGCTTATTTGCAGCATAGTTTCGTTCAGCTGGGTTTAGGGTGTGGGTGGCGCAAGCTATGATGTGCTCGCACCCTTCCTGGACCTGGGCTAGGACAGCACCTATGGCTACCAGCTTGATGTCGGTGTATAATCTGAAGGGAAGGTCATAGTTCGGGAAAGCGACGATGGGAGCGGAGACGAGTTTTTCCTTCAAGGTGTGGAATGCAGTTACCCGGTCGTTGCTCCAAAGGAAGGGCTCGCCCTTCTTAGGCCGTGTAGGGGCTTGGCTATGTTGACGAAACATTTGCTGAACTGCCGGTAACACGACGCAAGTCCCAGGAAAGTGTGACTTTGGTGGACGTCCTGTGGAAGGGGTTGGTTGGCGATGTCCCTTAGTTTGTCGGGGTCCGGAGAGATGCCTTTCCCGGAGACAATGTGTCCTAGGAAGGCGACAGATTGGGCGGCCAGGACACGCTTGGTGGGCTTGAGTTTCAGTCTGGCCTGACGTATACCTTCGAACACCTGCCGGAGGTGGTGCAGGTGATTGGCCCACGTCTTGCTGAAAACGATTATGTCATCGAGATACACCAGGCAGACTTCCCAGATTAGGCCGCTGAGGATGGACTCCATGAGGCGAGAGAAGGTGGCTGGGGCATTGCATAGCCCGAATGGAAGAACATTGAACTGATAATGCTTCCCATTATTTGTGGAAAAGGACATTTTCTCTTAATCTCGGGGGTGGACAGGGACCTGCCAGTATCCTGACTGGAGGTTCAGCGTGGAGAACCAGGTCGAGCTGTGCAGGGAGTCCAGGGAGTTGTCTATGCGGGGGAGGGGAGTGGCATCCTTGATGGTGACGTCGTTTAGGCGGTGGTAATCTATACAGAATCATATGGTGCCATCTTTTTTCCGGACGAGGACGACGGGGGAAGACCAGGAGGTGGTGGAAGGTGTGATGATGCCAGCGTCCAGCATTTCGTGGACCTGCCTGTTTTCTTCGGCCCGTTGGTGGGTTTCTTCTGGTGGAAGGGTTGCCGAATAGGGGGCCCGGTGATGTAAATTTCGTGGGCCAGGTATGTTGTATGTCCCAAGTTGGCGTGCCCCGTAGAAAAAAGGTTTTGATATTCAAGTAGTAGGTGGTGTAGGGTCTCTGCATGATGGGGGGACTGGTGATCGGGTAAAGGGGGAAGGGGGGAGGGGTTAGAACTTAGGGGCGGGGCGTTGCAAGGCTCAGCCACCTCTAGGTCGCCAATCAGAAGTCCTCTTGGCAGGGTGAGAGATGTGGCCGCCAGGTTTGCCACTTTGATGGCGTTGAGGTGTGGCGAGAGGAAGGTCGGCGACATCAGGCAGGTGGAGAGTGGCCCTGTGGGAACGTTTGGAGAGAAGAGGGAATGGGTCCCCGTGGGCTTATTGATCTGCAGCCAAGCTTCGTGGTGGGGGGGAATAGTGAGGGTGGACGCAACGGTCACAGGAAAAGTGGGGTAACGAGGAACTGGGGCACGAGAAGGGGGAGGAGGAAGAGGGTCGATTAAGGGAGGGGGTGCATCGTCGTCTTTGTGACTGCACGTGCAGAGGGCTGGGGGCTGTCGAGGGGGCAGCTGGAAATGAAGTCATCTTCCGTGGCAGTCAATGTGGCTGTGCAACTTTTGGAGCAGGTCCAAACCCAAGTAGCCATCGTAAGCACGGCACGACAAGTTGAAAACAATGAAGGGATGGTAAGTGGAGGCTGGTTGATGAGTCTTGGTTTGTAGGGCTCGGGTCTCCCCACGGATAGGCAAGGGGCCTTCCTCCGCATCTATGAGGTGGGCTGGAGTGGGGAAAAGGGGGCTGAAAGTCTTCCTATGGTGGGGGTAGAAATGCGTGTACAGGCAGGACCTGGCGGCTTTCGTGTCTACCAAAAGTCTTGCCTTGACCTCCTGTAGCTTCATTTTGTCGTAGACCGGGGGTCAGTACTTTGTCGTGGTGGCCCCCGCCACCATGGGGTGGTGTGGGGGTGGTCCTAAAAATCCAACGTCAGCTCTAGGGCCGTGTCGGCTTTAGCATTGTCTGGCTTGCAGCTGGGGTCAGGTTCCTCGCCGAGAGGGGCCGAAGTTAGCAGAATTTTCCTCTACCGCCAGCATTTGGCAGTGCCCAGGGGGATTAGCTCTTGTTATGCGTGCCACCTTCAATTGCTCACGTATATCATGAAGTGGGCAGCGGCTATTACAGGCTGTGAATTCCCACGGATTGATGGTGATGAGGTTGGTATTTTCCTTTTGTGGCGGCCGTTTCTTGGTAGGGCGGGCTCTTGGGGGAGCTGGGGCAGGGACACCTGGTGTCGGGGCTGGATGGGGTTGGGGTGGTAGAGGGAAAGATTTCGTGGGGAACCGGCTAACGACCCCGATGTGTTGTGTCTCAGGGCGTGCTGCAAGGAGGCGGCGAATGAGTTGGACATCGCGGTCCAAATTTCCTGCCGGGTCATGTATGGTGAAATGTTCTTTCAGTGTGCCCGGAAGGACTCTAAGGAGGATGTTGAATATGTGTTCGTCCTGGGCCTCTATGTCGGCACCTGGGTACGCGGCGGTGACGAGTCGCCGAGCTTGGATAAATATGTTGTCCAAGTCACCGTCATATTTCAAGGCGTCGAGTTGTGACATCACGACAACTTTCCCTAATGATGGGGTAATAGCCTCTTTTACAATTTTTGTAAATCTGGCCCATGTGAGATCTGGGACTATTTTTGGTGGTATACTAGCTACCGCCTTTCTCAGGTGAGGGAGAGTGACAGCTATTTTCTGTGTATCGTTATCAAACCCGATGTCTAGTAACGGCTTGACCATATCTAAGTACGTAGTGATGTCACATTGTTCTGGATCGAATTTTGGTAGGGGTTCATGTGTTTTAGCTGCCATTTTGTTATTTTTTTTCTTCTAGTCCTTCTCTCCACCGTCCGGGTCAAGAACCACCGCTGGCCACCAGTGTTATGCTACGTATTTGTGGGACGGTTTCTCGTCCTTGAAACATGCTGGCTACAGCGGGTCCCTATGTAACGAAAGAAAATTATTGTACTGTCCCTTTATTCAAATAATCGTTTTTATTGAAAGTAACCCTTTCTGAGAGACAAAGAGGCTGCATTACGCCGTGTTCATCCGCATTAAGTAGTCACTTGTGCATACAGTATCGTTCATTTAAAATAGTGTTACATTGATTTTTACGACAACTGTCATACTAGCGAACAGGATTAGTTTAGAAATGATGTATTTAGTTGGAAAGTAACGTATTATTAAGACGATTAGGAAAATAATTTGAAATCCGTGCCAAGCGCTGCTGTGTGAGAGAGAGGCAAGCGCCGTCAGGGGTATTGTGAGCTGAGTGTCAGGCAGACCTGCGTTCGAGAGCTGTCCATAATTCTCCCCTTCGTGCTGAGGAGTTTGGAGATGGGGAGTGTCCTGGGAGTTTGCTGAAGAGTTTG
>JAGKTI010002451.1:32417-66924 GCA_018397915.1 Birgus latro
TGTGTGTGTGTGTGTGTGTGTGTGTGTGTGTGTGTGTGTAACTCACCTCACCGGGTCGGTCAGGATCACTTGATGGTAGTGATCGTCAGCTTTTACCCTCCCGGAAGGGAGCTGAGAGCTCATATAGTCCGATCTATGGGCAAGGCTGTGACCTTCACACACGCACACACCCATCCCCTTGCTCAAGGGGGACAGTAACCACCCACTTCGTCAGTGAAACTTTTCGCACCCTGAGCGAGGCGCGAACTCCCGCCTACCAGATGGCAAGCGAGAACGCTACCACTGCGCCAGCGAGCGCTGTGTGTGTGTGTGTGTGTGTGTGTGTATGTAACTAGTGTGTCAGTGCCGTCCAGTGCTATACTACTGTTGGTAAATTGTGTAATAGTATTTCTTGTGTTAGAGATACCAGTGTAACATACGTGCCGTGATTACTGTGTTCAAATACCATACATTTCCCATGGCCGGTAGAGAGACAGTTTTGTTCCTTAGTAAGACTTACCACAAGCCCATCACCGGCTAACCCAGTTCCTTTGTAATGGTAAATGTTGTATTTGTCTCTGGGAATATACTTTGAATATATGTTTGTCAATGGTTACTGCCTTGTTTTTGTGTCCAGCCCTCTCCCTGATATACAGACCCAGTCTTGAAAAAGAACCCGCTGTAAGTCTGCTTATTTGGGGAGCGAGAAGTCGACCCTCAGAAACGGGACAGGTAAAAACACCCACCTCTCACATACGCATCTGAGGAACAAGAAATTGGCCTTCAAATACGTAGCATAACATGTCAGTTCTGCTCGGAACCGTTCGGTGTCAATTGTGCACCCCCGTTGGTCCTTCCTAGGCTGGGGGTATCGCTGTCGTCTGCTGCTGTGGTGGAATGCCCCACCATATCCCTGACTACACGCATTTTACCACCCTCTTTGGGGGAAAAGTCACGTCCCCGTAGCTGGAGGTGGTAGGTGTCGGTGCTGCCAGTTTGGTGGATGGGCGTGAGGTGTTGGAGGAAGGCCATCCAGTGGTGCATGGTCAGGTTGGGTGGTTGGTTGGGGGTATAGGCGACTCTGAGGTGTGGAGGTACGGTGGAAGTTGTGAAGGAGGAGCAGTAGGTGTGGGGTGCGCCGAATCCGGTGGTGTCGTCCGTGGAGTGGAAGCCAGGTGACACGCTGGATCCACATGGTGACTGCAGCAGCAGTTCTTGGTGGTGAGGTTTGGGAGGTTGAAGGTGGTGGTTTTGTCTGAGAGGTGGGCTGGGAGTGAGGTGCGAGTAGAGGGTGAGTGAGGTGGGCAGGGTGTAGAGGCGTGTGGTGTGTGTTCATGTGGGGATAAAGGAGCGTGGCTTGGCGGTGATCTGGGCGTTGCGGGGCTGTGCAGCTCGTTGGTGGCGTGGTTGTGAGAGGAGCATCCGATGGATGGCAAGATGTATGCGAGCGAGGGTGAGGGTGAGGTATTAGCGGGTGCGGAGGAGGAGGTTGAGGGGGGTGGGGAGGTAGGGGAGGGTGAAAAGTAGTAAAGGAGGTCTGGTGGTGACTGTTGGTTTGTTGCTGGTGATGGGGTGGGGTGCCGGGAGGGGGCTTGGGTGTGTTGGGTGGGTGGTTTGTGTGGTGTGGATGATGTCGGGGGTGTAAGTGGAGGTGTAGTTGTGTATTTTGCTGGTGAGCATGAGAGGTGGCCGGATCGGGTTGTTGTGGTGGTGGGGACTGGTGTTGGTGGCGACTGGAGATGTCACGTGGTGGCTGGATGTGATGAGGATGCCAGCGGTGGGGCGTGGGAGGCCGGAGGTGGTGTGTGTTGCCAGGGATGTGGCGAGAGGTTTGGGGTTAAGTTTGGAGTCCTGCGGCTGGGTGGCTCTGTTTGCAATGGTGGCATGGTTGTGGGAGGTGGATCTTGAGGTGGTGTCAGTGGGGGTGATGTCGGAGGTGAGGGACGGGGGAAAGGTGAGAAGGGAGAAGTGGGTGAGAGATACGATGAGTTAGGAAAAGGTGGAAAGTACAAGTTGTGTGAGTCAGATGCGAGGGGTGGGATGGCTGCTGGTGATGAGGTGGTGCGGTGGGTGGTGGTCTGTCGGTTACGTGTCTGGAGTGGTGATCTTGGCTTATTGGTGAAAGGTGAGGTGTCAGGTGGGGTCGGGGAGGGAGAAGGAGTGATACAGCGGAGATAGGTGGGAGACAGTAGAGAGGAGGAGATAGGAAGGGAGGAGTCGATGGTAGCAGGGAAAGTGGTGTGTGGAGGAAGAGGGAGGGTTAGGAGAAGGAGGAGGAGGAGGAGGTAAGATCAAAGATATAGTGGGAGGAGAGTGAAAAGTGGGAAGGGGTGTAGGAGAGAAGTGTGCCTGAGGGGGTTCTGGAGACGTCTAAGTTTGGAGATGTCTCCTTATCACTTCTTTGATTTTCATGTGGTTGTAGATTGGGGGGTGATATTTTTGTTAGGTGGCCCCCGCCGGTGTGGAGAGGTGCGGGGGCGGTTTAGGACGTCTTTTCCTCCGGGCTCTGCCTCCTGGGCGCCTTCTTCGTTGTTCTCTCCTTCCCCCAGGATCTGGATAATCGGCGTGTGTGTCCTTGTCGTGTATGGAGGAAAGCTGTAGGCGCTCTTTTGTGGTGGTTCTGCACTGGGCAGCTTCTAGCTGCCTATGGATGTCATAGATAGGGCATCTGTGGCTGCAGGCAGAAAATTCGCACTGGTCAATGGCGATGATATTTGAAGGGTGTGCCCTGGGAATGGTGGGTGTTGCTGGAGGGTTTGCGTAGGTGTGGGGCATAGTTAGTGACTGCGCCGATGTGCTGTGGGGGGGGAGCGGGCTGCTAGGAGGCTTCTGATGAGCTGGATGTCCTGTCGATGTTTCCCATGGGGTCGTGGATGGTGAAGTGGTCCTTCATTGCACCTGGGAGTATTCTTAACAGGGTATTGAAGAGTTGTTGGTCCCGGGTTGCTGCGTTGGCACCCAGGTATGCATCGACAAGCTTCCTTGCCTGGATTATTGTGTTGAATGTTAGCGAGTCAAGTTGCGATAGGGCCACAACTGCTCCTAGAGAGGTGGTGATTGCCTCTGTTACATTTTTCACGAATTTTTTTCATGGTCGCTCAAGGACTATTTTTGGTGCGATGTTTGCTACCGCTTTCCCCAGGTGTGGCAAAGTGACTGCTAGTTTTGTTGGTCATTGTCAAAACTAATGTCCAATATTGGTTTGACCATTTCCAGGTAGGTGGTAATATCATATTGTTCTGGGTCGAACTTTGGTAGTGGTACGTGGGGTTTGGCCGCTATTTTCAAATTTCCTTTGTCCTTTTTCTACCGACCAGTGTTATGCTACATTTTTCAAGGTTCAACTACTTGTCCCTCAGACACGTATACTTGTGGCAGAATATTATCGTGCCACGTCTCCGAGAGCCTACCTCTAGTTCTTCGAACACGTAGGCTTAGGGTGGGGTTCTTTCTCAAGACCGGGCCAGCATGCAAGAGGGAGGACAAGGCACAAATACTCGGCAGGAACCAAACAAACAAACATATATTGACCAAGTTACAATCTCAGATACAAATTTGATGTAACACAGGTACCCTGGAAATAGGTCAGATGGTCATTGGATTGGGGGACAAGTCACTACAAAATCTAGTTGTCACTCTACAGACTGTGGGGAATGTATGATAGTATTTTTGTAATATTCATGTTACTGACACAGCGCTATTACACAAGGTAAGTATGATTATATTGGTCATTATACACAACGCTATTGTAACACTGGACGTCGAGATTATACCACAAATACATTTATTAATGTGCCACCCTCATTACTACTTGAGGTGGCGCTAGCGAGAAAAGCCGTGACTTTGGTATTACAGGCTAGATAATTTAATAATGTACTTTTAGGTTAATCACTACATCTGAACTGAACATCGTCTGGTGTTCTAGCCACACTTTAGGATTGACTTTTAGGTTAAGTTTACTTAGTAATAATATCAGGCCGAATGGGTTAATATTCGAGGGGTGACACGTTTATATTGTTTTGGTTACAGGAATATATATCTGGGCACATATGTTTACACTGAGATAGGTCCAACTCTACAACACATAGTGTATGAGTTGGTCACTGCATTCACATCACAGATACGAGCACATCAATTCATAAATTGCACTATTTAGTCCATCACACTTATTACACTTGCTCTATTCTCCTCGGGGGAGTTACCAAATGGCGTATGAGTGTCCCCGAGCTTCTCTGGCTGGTGGCATGATGGGAGGCTCACTCCTCTTGGAGCCCCTAAAGGGAGTGTGGGGCTCGGGACTGGAGCCAAAGAGAGAGAGCAGGCTGGCCTGACAGCGCTGGCTCCTGGAGGTGCTGGGCGGGTCTCCCGTGTCAGGCAGGTCTCGCCCTGGAATCTTGGGTATGCCCTGGGGTATCTGGGGGGCAGGACCCCTCAAACCTGGGGTCACCGTCTGAGGGGAGCTGCAGCAACTTCCAGAAGGGGGAGTCACCGTCAGGGTGACGTCACGGCAACCTCGGGCAGGGGGAGTCGCCGTCATGAGCTGTCTGTGGCAACCCTTCTGCTGGGACTTCTGTCAAGCGGGTCACTCTGGAGGAGTGGACTGGAGGGTGAGGACACTGAGGCTCCAGATGGGGCCTCGCCAGTAGTCCTCCAGTAGAGGGTCTCCCCGGTGCTCGCCTCCTGTAATAGGGATAGTGTGTCCCGCCCGGCTGCAGGAAAAGGGGTGGGCTAGGCAAGGGACTTCTTTCTTAGGAGACGCCCTAGGGACAACAGAGGGTGAGGAGCGGACAGTGGCCTGCACAGCAGTTCCTCTGTCCTAGTGGACCAGAGGGAAAACACGAGCCGGGGCTCGCTGCACCCTGCTTCCTGAAGGGGAAAGGGGGCCTCCTGTAGGTCAAGAGTGGATGATGGCGGGCTCTGCCTCAAGCCTGACATGGACGGCAGTCTGTGCCACCGTCCCACAGGTGAAAACAGCGGAGAGATAGACGGTGGCCTGCCCTGCCTCGTTCGTGACACGGATGGTCCTGTGTCGCTGTGCTGCTCTTGGGGGAGACTGCAGGAGCGGCGGTGGTCAGCTCTGCCTCAACCCGACGTGGATGGGGGCCTGTGTCGCGGCCCTGCAGGGGGGTGGCAACTTAGGAGTGGATGGTGGCCGGCTCTGCCTCAAGCCTGATATGGACGGTGGCCTGTATCACGGTGTTGCTCGGGATTGGCACAGCAATCCTGCCCCTAACCTGGTAAGGATGGCTTTCGCCGAGGTCTAGGTGGCTGTTCCTGCTCACCTGGCGTGGCGTTGGTTGGGAGCGAGATGGGCATCAGGGACTTGGACAGGTGTGTCGGTTCTGTCCGGAACCGCTCGGTGTCAACTATGCACCCCCGTTGGTCCTTCCTAGGCTGGGGGTGGTGCCGTCGTCTGCTTCTGTGGTGGAATACCCTGCCGTATCCCTGACTATACGCATTTCAAATTTGATATATAAAAACAATGCAGTATTTGACTGATGAATGTATTATATTATAAACATGGTTGAAAAATGAAAAAAAATCTACGTAAATTTAGTATTAAGGCCAGCCTCCTGCTTCATCAATGATCTCATGAGGATGCCTGGGCAGGGACTTGACTAAGTTCTGGCACAAATCAGTCATCGGCGGAAACTCCCACACCTCCTCAGCTCTCTCTTTCACTGCCTGATTTGTGCAGTATTCTCCAACATCCCAGTCCCGAGACATCATGGCCCACAGATGTTCAATGGGGTTCAGATCACATCCTTTGGAGGGCCAGTCCAGGACCTCAGTTTCTGGATGGTTCTGGAGCCACTTCCTCACTATGTGGCTGGTGTGGATGGGGCTCCTGTTGTGGACCAGCGTGACTGTATCAGGAGCAGGAATTGCCATTGCTCGCACTGACGGAAGCAACGCATCCTCCAGCATTTCCACATACTCCTGCCTTGTGAACCTGGCATTGATCTTAACTAGTTCTCCAGGCCCGTGTGCCCACATCCATGCCCAGACTGACACGGATACTCTGCCACTTACTGCTTGCTGTTGGATGTGTTGCTGCTGGTAGCGTGTGTTGGAAGGCCGCCAGTAGTGCCTCGCTCGGGCTTCCACAGATGGAAATATTTTTTCGTCTGTAAAAATGATTGTCTTCCAAAACTCAGCATCATGTGGAAGGTGCTCCAGGGCAAAGCCAAGTCGACTTTCTTGCTGTTGTGGTGTCAGCCATTCCCTGTGAGCCGAAACATGGCAGTGGATACCGTATTCCTGGAAGCACCGTCTTGTTGTCATAGGATGGCAGGCCACCCCCATATTTCATGTGCGTTCCACTGCTGTCCATTTTGGATGCTCCTGTGGAGCTCTCAGGACCAGGTCATCCGTCCAGGCAGAGGTTTCACGTTGTCTCCCACTCCGAGATCTAGTAAACACAGACCCCTCCTCCTTCCATCTATGGATCTATTTCCTGATCACTTTAGTGGATCTCCCCAACTGCTAAGCAATGTTTGCCACCGGTGCTCCCGATTCCCACATCCTGGCTATCCTGCCTCGTTTGGTAATAACTGGTGGTGCATTGTCTCATCTTCCTGCCGTATCTGTAATTGAAATGTATAATGTATAAACAGCATGCAGCATAAACAGCATGCAGTTCTGTATACAGTTATAAAGTACACGTGCAGTGTTCATTGACTGTAAGGTATAAACTACATACCCTGCACTTGAGGAGGAATGGAGCAGAGGTGGGAATTAACTTTGCTAATGATCTGACTGTCGTGCAGGTTGTGAGAAGACAAGTCATGGTTGGATGTTAGTTTTCTCATTTGACTACAAATAGTAACGGAAAATACATATGACAACATTTAGGATGGGGTAACCAGTTATTATGCAGATAAACACGTTAAGTGGTATGGGATGAGAATATCACAAGAGTGGGGGAGGGAGAACGTTAAATGATATGGAATAAGAAAATCACAAGAGTAGGGGAGGGAATATGGGGCCAGGGTGGAGACGAGATAATCTAAATTATTTAAAACTCGCTTTACCATACCACACTTATTTTCCATGTTTTGTCCCATCCCATCAAATAGTGTAAATAGAACACGGAAGGATATTCACAATAGGTGAGGGGGGGGGGTGGCAATAAGGGGATAATGGTGGTTATAGTGTATTACCCTTCAACTACAGAGTGTTATTCAACAAGTGTGTCAATTTTGCGAGCTTCGACGCAATAATCTCAGGAGTTAAGGGACACACAGACGGACTGAAGCATTTGTATCCACGAAGGCTAAGGTATACCAGCAGTGAACCACGGTTTTGATACCACACTGATTTTCAGTGCTCATACAGTATATGTACATTCTTTACCCTATGTTTGTACAGGTCATAACTCCATAACCCCCCCCCCCCCCGTGCGAAATATACCTTCTAAAATGCGCCCCGATGACGACACCATCACCCACCAAGGAGATGACAGGGAGGTGACAACAACCCTACAGGGGGACACTGGACAGGTGACTCTACCTTTTGGTCCACACCGGCCCACCTCACCTTCTCCCATATGCCCCTCCTCCCCGCAACCGGACCAACACCAAGTTAGCAATCTGTCCTCTCCAGTCGTCCTAGTAAAAAAGAAAGACGGCACCATGCGCTTCTGTGTGGATTGCTGATGACTAAACAACGTGACCATGAAAGACGCCACTCCCCCCTACCCAGGATAGATGACTCGACTCCCTATACGCAGCGTCCTGGTTTTCCACCTTGGACCTCCAATCACGATACTGGCAAGTCTCTGTGGACCCAGTAGACAGAGAAAAGATAGCTCTCTCCACCAGCAGTGGGAAGCACTACAATTTCAAGCCGGACTTTGCAATGCCCTTGCCACCTTTTTTTGATTACTGGAGTCAGTTCTCAGCAGCCTCACCTGGGAAATCTGCCTGGTATGCCTGGATGACTTCATCATTTTCAGCCAGACATGGGCCGGCCACCTCCAGCGCCTCAAACAAGTCTTTCTTCGCATTCGACAGGCCGGACTTAAGCTCAAGCCGTCAAAATGCATCCTGGCTGAAAGGTCCGCATCATTCCTAGGACATATCATCTCTATGGAAGGCATAGCACCCGACCCCGATAAACTGTCTGCTGTCGCAGACCTCCCCCTACCACAAGACATCCACGAAGTCCGCGCCTTCATCGGGCTCATGTTCTATTACCAGCGCTTCGTAACAGGGTTCACAAACATCCTGATACCTCTCCACAATATGACAAAGAAAGGCGAACCTTTCACCTGGACAGACGATCGCATCACAGCATACCACACCCTTAAGACCAAGCTCATCACTGCCCTGATCGTCACTTTTCCCAACTACAACCTGCCCTTCTGCCTGTACACCAACGAATCCCTAGTGGCGATTGGCGCCGTCCGTGCCCAAGTCCAACATGGTCGAGAACACATCATAGCCTGCACCAGTCGTACCCTCAACCAAGCAGAGAAAAACTACGTTGCCACCAATCGGGAATGCCCAGATATCATTTGGGCACTGGAACACTTCCGAGCCTAAATCTTGGGGACCCTTGTCACCATCATAATGGACCACCAGTCCCTACAATGGCTACGTCAGTCCCAGACCCCCAACACCCAGCTTATTATATGGAGAGAAACTCTCGAAGAATTCAACTACGAAATCGCATACTGGCCTGGCAAATTACACATCAACGCTGGCGTCTTGTCTCGACTGCCCATCAACTCCATCCAACCTCCTACATTGGTGGTGAAACAAGAATCGCCCCAACTGGATACCACCCCAGGTGCTTTCTAAACCCCACCAGCACGACAACCACTTATTCACCCAGTCCGAGCACATAGCACTTGACCCCGACACCGCCCTGGACGCCATGACCCACTTGTACTCAGATAACAACATCCATCTCGGCATCAAGAAACTACTACAGGTATTTAATGACATGTACTGGACCCCCAGCCCTTCTAACCTGGCCAAACAAGTCATTCACGCCTGCCAGGCCTGTGCACTGAGTAAGAACATCACACGAACTCCTGGCCCTTTGGGAAACACCACCATGCACAAACCATGGCAACTGCTGTCTGTGGACATAATCGGCCCCTTGCCACCTAAAGCCGGCTACAAATACATCATCACTTTCGTTGACACATACTCAATTCCTCATCGCCTGCCCAGCCAAGGAACACCATGACATGGCCGTGGCCGACTCCCTCATCCGCCACGTCTTCCCCTACTTCGGTGTTCCCCAAGCCCTTCACTCAGACAACACTCTGGAATTTACCAGCAAAATATGGAAGGAGCTCACCACCATCTTCGGGTACCAGCACTCTCAGTCCTCTCCCTACTGGCCCTAAGGGAACGGGATATGCGAGAGTAGCCACCGCACCCTCCTCAATGCTGGCCAAAATAGAAGAAATGAAAAACGGGGACTGGTCAGTACACATAAAAATTGTACAATGGGGAATGAACACCTGCCCCTGAGAGGACGGCATCATTCTCCACGAACGAGTGTTTTGGGAACCCCCCCTTCTCTTACCCATCCGACAGCACCTACAGCCTCCATTTACGTCCCCCACGTCCAACCCCCTCTACCACCTCAAGAGCCGACTGCATCACCTACAGAAACATCTAGACCTCCAACCAGACATCACTCCCTCCAATCCCTGCAAGCCATGGGACTCAATCATTGTAACCCAACTGCCGGTCCCAAACAAGCTTTCACCACGTGTTGTAGGCCCATACACCATCATCAACGTCTCCAACCCCTACCACGTCACAGTCCAATATCACAACACCCCATACTGCAATCGCCATCTGCGGCTTTTCCACCCCTCATACGCCACCTCCCAACCACACAACACCCGCTCCCCCACCCCCCATCCCACAAGACCATCTGCCAACCCCAACTATGCACCTGACTCATACACCTGCTACATCACACCCTCTAGCTCCTCGCCCTCACACACCTCCTCTTCTACAACAACGTCCCCCACCTTACCCTCCACCAGCTCCACACTGTACCCTCAGACCTCCGCTGCCACCCCAGCCACCTCACTGCCCACCTTGCCACCCACTCCCACTACACCCACACACTCCTCTCCCCCACCCACCTCCATTCTACACACTACACTGCATCCCACACCACCTCCTCCTCCTCCAACACCGCCAACAATCCACCTCCTAGTACAAGAACTCCACCACCCAAACATAAAACCGCCCACACCCACCCGTCCACCTCACCACGTGGCTCCAGCTCCTCACCCCCCACACCTGCCCTCACCATCACCACTACCATGTTTGGCCGACTCTCTCGCCCACCGGCTAGGTACACATCCACACCCTTACCTACACCCCCAACATCACATATTCAACCCACCTCCACCTCCCCCACCCCCAACACCTCCCCCATAGCCCTGAGAATTCACAAGGCACAGTGGAAAATTCCAGTGGCCCAACCCATCAGGACGAGGATTAACATCTGTTCCTGGTGACCCCAAAAAACCCAACTCACCTCACATGTCGTTCAACCCGGAGCCAGCATCCACCCACCACGCTCCATGTCTCCTGAAATGAATATCAAGAGAGCAATCAGGATCCCGGCCCAGGGAAGGCCCCACCGCCTCCGAGGAACACCCTACCTCTTCCACCTCTGCAAAACCATCCACACACCTCCACCCTCCACATAACCTACACCCTACACCAGCAGCCGAGCCAGATCACCCGCCACTGGAACCCCTCCTCCATCACCTCACGCCAACCTGCAGCACCGTCTCCTCCGACACCTACCATCTCCAGCCACAGGGACGTGACTTTCCCCCCCTGCGATGGTGGTGAAATACCCACCCCACGAAGGGACCACAGGGAGGCGCATACAGAGCCCAGGCCAGATGGGTTTACGTCCCTTGCCACCATGCGCCCCTCTTCCCCTCAACAGATCTCATGGGAAATACACAGTCCCGCTGCCCTCCTCTCGGGCCAGTCCAGCACTCACCAGGATCAGGGTGGGACTTGTTTCTCAACAGTCCCAAGCAGAACTGAGGGAACGGCCACTGTATGTACCTCATCTACTCATACCCCCTGCAGAACCCAGGCGACGGCCACCATCCGCACCAGGGAGGAAGAGGCCACTGTCCTTTCCTCACGTGTAGCCCCTGCTGGGAGCAGAACCGCGGCAATGGCCACCGTCCTCACCAAGGAGGGAATGGCCACTGTCCTTCTCTCATCTGCTGTCCCAGGGCAAGGTAGAATCACGGCAGTGTCCACTGTAGCCGCCGGGAAGGGAACGGCCACCGTCCTTCCCTCATCTGCTGCCTCTACAGGGAGCAGGACCGCAGCGACTGCCACCATCCTCGCCGAGGAGAGAACGGCCACCGTCCTTTTCTCACCTGTTGTCTCAAGACCCAGCAGTACCGTGGCAGAGCCCCCTGTGCCCGTCAAGGAGGGAACGGCCACCATCCTTCCCTCGTCCGCTACCCCTGCAACGCCCCTCAAGGGTAACATCCCTTGCTCGTCTCACCCCTCCCGAGGTCGAGTGGGACGCACCTCCTGCTCTCCACACAGAGATAGCCCACCAGCGAAGGTGTAGCTGGAGAGGATCTGGAGCGGTCCCGTAGTGAGCCTGGGGGACCGCTCACTGCAGCCAATGCCCCCACGTCGCCCCTCGCTGTCAGACTCCCAAAGGAGGAGACGCCGCAGCAGCCCCTGACGGCCTCTCAACCCGAGCAAGGCCGCCCAGGGGCGTCTCCAGGACTCCAAGACCCACTGATGTGCCATCCTCCTCCAGGAGCAGGCGCAGGGAAGCTCGCCTGCTCTCCCTGTTCGGCCCCAGTCCTGAGGGCCAACCTACCCATCGAGGCCCCACCAGGGAGAGGGTTCCCTCTACACTGCCCAGCAGCCCACTTCAGACGACCCGGCCCCTGACTGTGGTCCCGTGCCTCCTGCGAGAGAGCACACCTAATGGGACCCCCTCCCACACCCGGATGACACCTGCAGCTGCCCAGTCACCGGTAGCCCAACCCGGGTCCTCTGTGTCTCTGATTGTGTATTTGAGCTATACAGTGTATTGTGTCTGGCATTGTATATCTTTGTGGTATCATACGTGTAATGTTGGTTGACCCGAGTTTTTATGTCCTGTTCCTTCAGTTGCATGCTCTAGACCCAGTCTTAAAGGGAACCCCAGACCCGTCGCTCGCGCACAGACAGCAAAGAGTTGAGCTCTGAACACGTAGCATAACAATTATATTATCCGCAAAAATTGTGGAATGTTGTTAAAATGGTTACAAATACTATATACCTATCAAACACTCCTGTCCCTCCTTTGCCCTGCGCTCGTAAACGTCTCTCGCGAATGTGTGTGTGTGTGGGGGAGGTCGATTACGTCTGATGCCTCATGTGTTAAGCTGGGTGACTACGCCCAATATCTTATCATGTGGATAAGCTAAGCATGTGTGAAAGAGCTATGTCATATCAGTTTTCTAAGGCCAAGGAAATAATCGGCTGCACTGAGTTCGAAACCGATGTTGTAAAATAAACGCCTGAAAATATTTAATACATGTTAATATTCTGATCTATCATTTTAAGAAATTATTAGTAACAGGAATGGCAAGGCACACCTAATTAAAAATATATATATATATATGTATTATTGCACTTGTATCATTAACATGATCATTATTAATTCAACATCAAGACCATTAACCTCAAATATACATATCGACATTTACCAGTTTCCCTGTCTATGTCTGTGGTGTCGAGGTGGAAGTGTCGAGCATTTGTGATGCTATCGCTTTGCCTGTTGACCCCCCCCCCTCTGCGCGTGCGTGTTTGTGTGTGTGTGTGTGTGTGTGTGTGTGTGTGTGTGTGTTGCCACGACCATCACAGTCGGCTGTCACCCCCAAAGGCCACCCCAGGCTCACTGTCCCGTCCACCTAGAAGACTCACAGATTAAGCTTACTAAGTGTTTTCCGTAAATTAGTAATGTGTATCTGGTGTGCCCTTATAAAATATTTTGCACTATACGCAACAGCCATTTTTTTTTTTATACCAAGACATTTGTTATTAGTATCTGTAATTTTTCTTAATGCATACCTAAAATTTAACAATATTTTTATAAACAACCACTCCACATTCATTTGTTGATTACACCAAGAAATAATTTTCATGTTTACAAACATAGGTGAGATAGAGTCCACCGCAACCCTGACAAAACCTTTATCCTGTAATAAGGTTAAGTGTTTATTCTTGGTTCGAGTGGTGGCCCTTGTCGAGGCCGGTAGCGGCAATGCTGCTAAAAAAAAAAAAAAATCAATTCAAAGACATTCAGGGCCTTGCTGGACTGTTTTTCTCACTTACGTTGCTAAATTTCATAATTCCACATCAAGATGTCTATGGCTCATGCTGCTCTGATTGATGTATCCATTATTACTCCATCAACATAGATTGTTGGCTCCTATAGGAGCCTAGGTTATTTACTTCTAGCTTCTTAACTAAATTTGTGATAAACAATACGGTTTTTGCAACGAAATATCCACCATTGACATACTCAGTCTCCTGACTCATACCATCTCTCAATCAATCGACCTATATGGAGAAACTTATGCAGGACCCTTTGATATTTCTAAGGCTTTCAACAGAGCATGGCATCGTTCCTTGCTGTCCAAACTCCCTTGCTATGGACTGACGTCTTTTGTTCCTCTGCTTGCCTCATATCTCAGTGACAGAAAAATAAAAGTAGACGTATATTCCAATTTCCACTCAATTAACGCCGGCGTGCCACGGGGATAAGTTCTGGCGCCAACTCTGTTCCTGGTTCATATAAATGGTCTCTTATATGTCACCCACAATTCTATTCATTCATATGCAGATGACTCAACACTTCATGGTTCATTCACACTCAGACACCCATTTACAATGTCTGATATCTCTATTTCTCGATTCAGCACAGCCATCTCCATAAATCAAGACTTATCTATGATCAGTGAATGGGGACAAAACAACCTTGTCTCATTTAATGGTAGTAAAACCAAATATATACAATATACTAATAGACAGATATTGCCAGATTCGTATATTACCTTCAATGCTACTAATATTCCCATCTCCAAAAGTATTGAAATTCTCGGCGTCCCCCTTAACGATGCCCTCAGCTGGACCTTTCATGTCCGATCACTTGCTAAAACCGCCTCAAAGAAACTTGGATTATTGTACAGAGTCCTTAACTTCTTATAAAATATTTTGCACTATACGCAACAGCCCCATATTCCCTCCCCCACTCATGTGTGCTCTCAGCTTGAATATTGCTCACCATTGTGGAATGGATGTGTAGAGGTTACATTAAAACTACACAAAATTCAGAATAAAGCTGTTGGAATTATTAATAACCCTACAAGTAAGAAGGAATGTTGCCTCCCTTGCATTAAGTTCCAGATATTTTTATGGCAAATGCTCAGGCGAAGTTTCGTCCATTGTGCCACCTCTTCACGCCTTCCCTCGTGCTACGTGGGCATCTGACAGTGCTCATGACCGGAATGTCACACAGCCATATTGCAGAACTTCCGCCTATCAGAATTCTTTTATTCCCCGATCTGCATCTTTCTGGAACTCGCTTCCCCAGAGTTGTTTCCCTCTAAATTTCAACCTACAGCTGTTCAAGTCCAACTGTTAATGATATTTCATGAATGGAGGACACCATTAATCTGGTGTATGGATTTTTTTTTCCATTCTTTTGCTTTTCCTTCCTCTATTCTGCTGTTCTGTTATTAAAAGAAAAAAAATAGTTTCCGGCTAACAGTTCCATTGCATTCGTGTCGTATTCACCACGGTATTTCTTTCATTGTTTTTAGTCATTTACATAACATATTGTTACGTCCCAGTCCCTACACTGCCACAGGCTCCACCAGCAGTAGTGCAGCTTAGGAAGGACTTTGCTTAGTGAGTCGTTCTTCCTATGGTCGCCCTTTAGGTGTACAGCACACAAGATCAGCTGAGGCGAAGATAAACACTGGCTTCTTAAAGCTGACTGCCTTTATTTACCAGAACAATTCCACTTTATGCTTGCTAACTTCACTTGACCGTTCTCACAAGCACTGGACGTATAAAAACTGTACTAACTGCAATTTCACTTAATACTTGAGAACATTTCACAGTTATTACACTTCACTGTTTTCACAAGTACCGAAAATGTACAAACTTCTACAAACACTGCTTTCACTAAAGTCCCGAAGTATACAAACTTCACTGCACCGACACTTAGATAAACTTCACTCAAACTGACTGAGGCCCAACTAATCCTTAACCTTAACAACAACTGCTAGCGTCTCATCCCCTATCCTTATATAACCTTGCCTTATTCAGGATACTTCCAGCACGAACTCGACGGTATGACAGTCAACAGTTACCAACTAAGAGACAACCAAAATATGCCACTCTTCTTACATTACGTAATGAAATACAGGAGTTAGGGGTTGAGGCCGCAGACGACGCAAAGGCCAATGAAGACGACACCAACACTCCCCCCCCCCCCAGTACCACCGGTGACCCGCCGCTGACACTGAGAGGCTGGGAACAGGAACGGCGCACCTGTATCCCTTCCCGGCGCCCCTCTTACTCCCAGGTGAGGTAGCAGTCGCCAGCGCCTAGTCTCCGGCCGAAATTCCAGTCGCCAGGTAAGGGGTGGAGTTTATAACTCCACGCAACGCCACGGTATTGGCCACAGTCATACCGGGTTCGGGGCAGAGCCGGCCACAGTCCGTTCCCCAGTTGCATCCCCGCTACAGGGCCGCGACACGGACGCGTGTCGGCCGGGCAGGACAGGCAATCAGTCGTCTGACTCCTGTAGTCGTTCCCCCCAGAGTAGCACTGCAGTACTGGCCACAAGCCGTACTGGGTACAAGGCAGGATCGGCCGCAGTCCGTTCCTCTGCTACTAGTCCTCTCAGCTCCCCCGTACAGGCCATTAGCCGCACAAGAGCTACAACTTCCTATGCCACTACGACCTCGGCCACTAGTCATGTCAGGCCAGAGGTAGAGCAGGCCACTAGCCGCACTGAAGCTGTTGTCCCCTGTGCCACCATGACGTCGGCCATTAGCCACGTCAGGCCAGAGGTAGAGCAGGCCACTAGCTGCACAGAAGCTGATGTCCCCTGTGCCACCCCGACGTCGGCCATTAGTCACGTCAGGCCAGAGGTAGAGCAGGCCACTAGCTGCACTGAAGCTGATGTCCCCTGTGCCACCCCGACGTCGGCCATTAGTCACGTAAGGCCAGAGGCAGAGCAGGCCACTAGCCGCAGTAAAGCTGATGTCCCCTGTGCTACCACGACGTTGGCCATTAGTCACATCAGGTCGGATGTAGAGCAGGCCACAGTCCGCTTTTCTTCTACAGGAGGACCTGCAGCCAGAGAGGACCCCTCCCCTGAGCAGTGGCAGGGCCTCACCCGAGGCCTTGGTTCCCTGCAACTCTACCAGGGTGAACAGCGGCTGAACCAGAGCCCCTGCAGACACCACAACCAATGTCAGGCCCTGTCTATTACTCCCCTGGCCCGAGGTCCCCGTGTGACGACCCTGATGGCGACGCCGCCCTCCAGCCATTGCCGCAGTCCAGCTGCCCCGGGTTCCAGTATCCTTGGTCCTCAGTTGCCCCGGGAGTTGCCCCGAACGCCGGGGCACGACTTACCTGTGGGTGAGGCCTCCCTGAGTCTCCCCCAGACTCGACGACAGACCCGTCTCCTGGCTCTCTTCGGGCCGAGCCCCTAGTCCCATGACTACGTGTGGGGCCCTGTCCAGGGGCGCGTCACTATGCCCTTCCTCTGGACTAAGGAATCAACCTAGGGCCCACCAGTGGTAATGAAGTGAGTGGACTTTACCTATGTGTGTGCTTTCTCGACCCAGATATATGTGTGCATTAACTTATACCATACGAGTGATTCCCTACTGTGTATTCTTGTGCTAAGTGACCAGGAACCCAGAGTATAAGACTGGACGAGCCTAATAGCTAACCTTGGCCTAACTTATATCCCGAGTAGAGTCCTGCGCCCCCCACCAGTGAACGAAATGCCACTGTGACCAACAGAACAATAATATTGTGTCGATTGTGCCATTCCCTCATTATTGAAACTCTCCCTCCCCAACCCACAGGCACGCGAGTGAAACACCTCAGTGGCTAACAGAAGGAATATATATTATTTCCACTGTGCCTTCCCCTCGTGCATTAAACCTCCATCAACCCCAGCGTCTGAGCACATTAGTTAGGGTATGCCAGGATACCGCAGTTCCCCCCATCAGTGATCACTACGCAGCGGACTCTACCTGAGATAGACTTCCGGCCGACAGGTGTCAATGACACAGGTGTTAACGTAACTTATATACAGTGCCGTCCAGTGCTATACGGGTTTGGGAAATTGTAGTAAATTCATTCCTGTGTCTTAAATCATAAGTGTATTTTATGTGCCATAAGTGTTGGGTAAATAATACCATACTTCTACCAGTCGGTATAGTGACAGACTTCCCGTCAAGTAAAACCTTGTGTTAAGTGTTAACCCATCCCCGACCAACCCAGTTTGTAATATATTTGTTGATGTACTATTGTCCCTGGGAAGATATCTGGAATACATGTGTGTAATACTTACTGCCTTGCTTTTGTGTCCAGTCCTACTCTTTAGAGTTACCAACCCGGTCTAGAATAGGGACCTGCTGTAGCCTGCGTATTTGAGGGCGAGAAACCGACCCACAAATACGTAGCATAACACTGGTGGCTAGCGGTGGTTCTTGACCCTGATGGTGAAAGAGGACTGGACAATTTTTTTGAAAATGACAGCCAAAACAAATGAACCCCTACCAAAATTCGACCCAGAACAATGCGACATCACTACATACTTAAATATGGTTAAGCCATTACTTGATATTGGGTTTGAGAATGATAATCAGAAAATAGCTGTCACTCTACCTCACCTGGGAAAGGCGGTATCTAGTATAGCACCAAAAATAGTCCCAGATCTCACGTGGGCCAGATTTGCAAAAATAGTAACAGAAACTATTACCCCTTCATTAGGGAAAGTTGTCGCGATGTCACAACTCGATGCCCTAAAATATGACGGTGATTTGGACAACACGTTGGTCCAAGTTAGGCGACTCATCACCGCCGCATACCCGGATGCCAAAATAGATACCCGGGACGAACTTGTACTCCACACTCTCCTGAGAATCCTTCCGGGCAGGTGAAAGAGCATTTCATTACCCATGACCCGTCAGGAGACTTGGACCGTGACCTTTGGCTCATCAGACGCCTCCTAGAAGCCCGCTCCACCCCACAGCATATCAGCGCAGTCACTAACTGCCCCACACAGGCAACGGCGCCCACCATTCCCATGGCACACCCTTCAAATATTATCACCATCGACCCTTGGGAATTTCCTGCCTGCAGCCACAGATGCCCTATATATGACATCCATAAGCAGCTACAAGCTGCCCAGTGCAGGACCACCACAAAAGAGCGCCTACCCCTTACCTCATTACATGACAAAGGGGCACACGCCGATTGCTCACAGTCTGGGGGAAGCAGAGCCCAACAAAGAGGGCACTCAGGAGGCAGAGCCCGGCGGAGAAGACGCCCTAAACCTCCCCCGCACCTCTCCACATCGGCGGGGGCCACCTCATACCATCCCCCACCCTACAACCAAAGGAGAATTAAAGAAGCGATCCGGAGACATCGCCAATCGTCTCCAGAACCTCCTCAGCCACACTATGCTCCTCTACTTTTTCCCTCTTCTCACTCTTCTCCCACTATATCTTCCATCTTACCACCTCCTCCTCCTAACCCCCCTTTTCCTCCACACACCACTTTCCCCGCTACCATCGCCTCCCCCCTTCCTAGCTCCTCCTCGTTACTGTCTCCCACCTATCACCACTCTATTATGCCCTCTCGCTCCCCGACCCCACCTGACACCGCACCTTTCACCACTAAATTAACCTCGCCTTTACCCTTGCCAGCACACGTTTCTCCACCAGAGGCGCCGCTGACCACCATGCCACCAGCCAAGCCCTGCAATGCCCAGATCATTGACAAGCCACCCAGACGAACACACACCACACACCTCTGCACTCACCGCCACTCCAGTCACCACACAGATCCAGCATGTCCCCTACATTCCGCTCCACAGACGATCCTCCACCACCACCCTCACCTCACTACCACACACCCCTTCCACACCAACACCTAATACCTCTCCTATAGCCTTTCCCCTCCACCAATCCAGGGGGAAAATTCCACCCCGCTGCCATCCCAGGGGAACATCCGATCCACTACCACCCGGACATCCTCGCCTGTCACTGGCCAGCATTCTCCACAGCACCACCAACGCCGCCACCATGCATGTCCGGAGAGTGACCTGGATCCCATCGCAGGGTCGACACCATCGCATCCGGAGCACACACCACTTGCTACGACTCCTTCAGCAGGCAAACAACCCTTCCACTCTTCGAGTCCCCTACTCCCACCACCTGCAGGCCAACATACCAACCGACAACTGGACTACTTTCCTGTATCACCTCAAACCCATCCACCAAACGTCTAACACCAACCTATACCACCTCCAGTCACGGGGTCATGACTTTGTTACAGGGGAGGGTGGTGAAATACATGAGTTAGGAGTTGAGGCCGCAGACGATGCGATGGCCAATGCAGACGACACCAACACCCCCAACCCCCCCAGTACCACCGGGGATCCACCGCTGACACTGAGAGGCTGGGAACAGGAAGAGCGCACCTGTATCCCTTCCCGGCGCCCCTCTAACTACCAGGTGATGCCCCGGAAACGTAGCAGTCGCCGGCTCCTAGTCTCCGGCCGAAATTCCACTTGCCAGGTAAGGAGTGGAGTTTACAGCTCCATGCAACGCCACGGTATTGTCCAGAGTCATACCAGGTACGGGGCAGAGCCGGCCACAGTCTGTTCCCCAGTTGCATCCCCGCTACAGGGCCGCGACACGGACGCGTGTCGACCGGGCAGAACAGGCCATAAGTCGTCTGACTCCTGTAGTTGTTCCCCCCAGAGTAGCACCGCAGTACTGGCCACAAGCCGTACTGGGTACGAGGCAGGATCAGCCACAGCCCGTCCCTCTGCTACTAGTCCTCTCAGCTCCCCGGTACGGGGCATTAGCCGCACCAGAGCTACAACCTCCTGTGCCACTACGACGTCGGCCACTAGTCATGTCAGACCAGAGGTAGAGCAGGCCACTAGCTGCACTGAAGCGGTTGTCCCCTGTGCCACCATGACATCAGCCATTAGCCACGTCAGGCCAGAGGCAGAGCAGGCCACTAGCCGCAGTAAAGCTGATGTACCCTGTGCCACCACGACGTTGGTCATTAGTCACATCAGGTCGGATGTAGAGCTGGCCACAGTCCGCATTTCTCCTACAGGAGGACCCGCAGCCAGAGAGGACCCCTCCCCCGAGCAGTGGCAAGGCCTCACCCGAGGCCTTGGTACCCTGCAACTCTACCAGGGTGAACAGCGGCCGAAGCAGAGCCCCCGCAGACACCACAACCAACATCGGGCCCTGTCTACTATTCTCCTGGCCCGAGGTCCCCGTGTGACGACCCTGACGGCGACGCCGCCCTCCAGCCGTTGCCGCAGTCCAGCGGCCCTGGGTTCCAGTATCCTGGGTTCTCAGTTGCCCCGGAAGTTGCCCCGAACGCCGGGGTGTGACTTACCAGTGGGCGAGGCCTCCCTGAGTCTCCCTCAGACTCGACGACAGGCCCGTCTCCTGGCTCTCTTCGGGCCGAGCCCCTAGTCCCATGACTACGTGTGGGGCCCTGTCCAGGGGCGCGTCACTATGCCCTTCCTCCGGACTAAGGAATCAACCTAGGGCCCACCAGTGGTAATGAAGTGAGTGGACTTTACTTATGTGTGTGCTTTCTCGACCCAGATATATGTGTGCATTAACTTATACCATACGAGTGACCAGGAACCCAGAGTATAAGATTGGACGAGCCTAATAGCTAACCTTGGCCTAACTTATATCCCGAGTAGAGTCCCGCGCCCCCCACCAGTGAGCGAAATGCCACTGTGACCAACAGAACAATAATATTGTGTCGATTGTGCCATTCCTTTGTTATTGAACTCTCCCTCCCCAACCCACAGGCACGTGAGTGAAACACCTCAGTGGCTAACAGAAGGAATATATATTATTTCCATCGTGCCTTCCCCTCGTGCATTAAACCTCCACCCACCCCAGCGTCTGGGCACGTTAGTTAGGGTATGCCAGAATACCGCAGTTACCCCCGTCAGTGATCACTACGCAGCGGACTCTACCTGAGATAGACTTCCGGCCGACAGGTGTCAATGACACAGGTGTTAACGTAACTTATATACAGTGCCGTCCAGTGCTATACGGGTTTGGGAAACTGTAGTAAATTCATTCCTGTGTCTTAAATCATAAGTGTATTTTATGTGTCATAAGTGTTGGGTAAATAATACCTTACTTCTACCAGTCGGTATAGTGACAGACTTCCCGTCAAGTAAACCCTTGTGTTAAGTGTTAACCCATCCCCGACCAACCCAGTTTGTAATATATTTGTTGATGTACTATTGTCCCTGGGAAGATATCTGGAATACGTGTGTAATACTTACTGCCTTGTTTTTGTGTCCAGCCTTACTCTTTAGAGTTACCGACCCGGTCTAGAGTAGGGACCCGCTGTAGCCTGCGTATTTGAGGGCGAGAAACCGACCCACAAATGCGTAGCATAACACGTAACACTAAATAATTTACCAAACTTAAATTAAACTACATAATTTAACGAACAATCACGTAAATAAACATTATAGAGAAAAAGAGCATGAAAATTAATGCATAACTTACGAAATAACTACGCTCACTAACAGCAGTCAATCTGGAAACCCTGACTCATCTCGCCAAACGCCTAGAATCAGTAAGGTATTTCTCGACTTCCCAACTGGCAAATCCCCGTTTGTAACAATATTGTGATGTCACCGGATATCGACAATATCAAGATTACTGATGTAGATTTTAGTATTACGCGTCTCATTCCATTTACATGTAGTTGCTCACTGAAATTCTGTCCTGAAGTCTACTGAGATTAGTTTTACTAGGGACTAACAGAGTCTTTCCCATTGTTTACCAGTACACTGGTTATTTTAAACATGTAAATAATTTATTTACATGGTGATAAAGGACAATTAAATATTTTGTATACGATATTGAACAATGTTCTTTATAATATATTAAGGCACAGTTTGTTATAATATATTAAGGCACAGTTTGTTATTGTTATGCTACGCATTTGAGGGCCAACTACTTGTCCCTCAGCTGCGTATGCGAGAGGCAGGTGCTTTTACCTGTCGCGTCTCTGAGGGTCGACTTCTCACTCCTCAAACACGCAGACTTACAGTGGGTTCTTTTTCAAGACGGGGTCAGTATACCAGGGAGAGGACATGACACAAAAGCACAGCAGTAATAACTGACAAACATATATTCAAAGTATATTCCCAGAGACAAATATCACATTTACCTTAATATAAAAAACGGTGGTGGTGGTGGTGAGATTTGCCACACTGGTGTGGCACGGGCTCAGGGTGGAGAGCCCGTCAGAGGATGGCAGTAAACAAGGGGGCGTCCTCTGCATGGCCACAGAGGTGACAGGCTTGTGACAAGTTTACACAGAAGTTAAATGACTCTCTACCGGCCGTGGGAATGTATGGTAGTATGAACTCAGTATTCACGGCACTTCTGTTACACTGACATCTCTAACAAGGGTGATAAGAATACTTTATATACCAACAGCATTATAGCACTGAACGGCACCGATACACTAGTTACACTGACATAAATGCATCACTTGAGGAGGTGTATCACAAAGAGAGACAGTCGCGGTGTCGTGCAAGGGGGGGGACTGAACTATTTCCACTACTAGGGAACACTGAGATGAACTAGGTTTATCTTGTGGGGGTGCCGATCACTGGGGAAAGGGGGAGAAGGTACATTTGATATACAAGAGGTGACACTGCTTCCTCTATGGTAATTTAGTTTCTACAAGAGCACTTTATTGTTTAGTAGCACTGGGGGAGGGGAACGTTACTTAAGATAGTCAAGGGACTGCACTGTGCTCCGTACATTGTACACCGTCACTCAGTATCACTAAGGCTCGTCCAGTCCTATGTACTGAGGCACTCTGGGATATTGACTGAGCCAGTTCACTGATAAGAGATACACTGCACGTCACATTTACGACACTACGTGTCACAGTTACTGCCAGGGAAAACTTCACTAGGCCATAGTTTGCACACTGTTACGGCATTTTGTATGCGTTTTACTTGGCCGTTTCCTTGTACCTCTGGCTGGTGGTGTGGTGGGAGGCTTGCCCTTTTGCGGGCCCCATGTAGGAGTGAGGGGCTCGGGACTAGGGCCAAAGAGGGAGAGCAGACGGGCCTGGTGCTGGCTCCGAGGAGTGCTGGAATGGGCCCTGCTGTCAGGTAGGTCACGGCCTGGAGTCCTGGGTAGGCCTCAAGGAGTCTGGGGGCCCAACTCACTGGAACCTGGGCCTGCCGTCGGGGCAGGACTGTGGCAACTGCTGGAGGGTGGAGTCGCCGTCAGGGTCACCTCACGGTAACCTCACACCGGGGGCATCACTGGCAGGACTCGGTGCCGGCAGCTCGGCTGGTGGGGCCTCTGCTTCCGTGGCTGCCCGGGAGGGGTGGGCTGGAGGGAGCCAAGGCCCTGGATAGGGCCTTGCCACGGCTCCAAGAAGGGATCTCCCCCGGATTTGCCTCCTGGAGGGGAGGTAGTGCGTCCCGCCCAGCCACAGGAAACAGGGTGGGCCAGGCAAGGGACCTCCCCATCAGAAGATGCCCTAGGAGCAGAGGGTGAGGAGCGGACGATGGCCTGCTCATCCTCCCCTGTGCGGACTGTGGCCTGCATGGCGGTACCTCTCCCCCATCAGACCACAGGGAAAACACGAGTTTGGGCTCGCTCTACCCTGCCTCCTGAAGGGGAAAGGGAGTCTCCTGTAGGGGAGGAGCAGATGATGGCCTGCTCAGCCTCGTGCCCGACATGGATGATGACCTGTGTCGCGGTCCTACAGGAGACAGCAGCTGAGGGACAGACGATGGCCTGTCCTGCCTCGTGCCCAACAAGGACGATGGCCTGTGTCACGGTGCTGCGGGAGGAAGTAGCCGAGGGACGGACGATGGCCTGTCCAGCCTTGTACCTGACACGGATGATGGCCTGTGTCGCGGTGCTACTTTGGGGGGAGACTACAGGAGAGGAGTGGACAATGGCCTGCTCAACCTTGACCCGACACGAATGATGGCCTGTGTCACGGCCCTGCAGAGGGTAAGCAAATGAGGAATGGATGATGGCCTCTTCTTCCTCGTTCCTGGCACGGACAATGGCCTGTGCCGCGGCGTTGCGTGGAGGTGAGAAGACAACTCCACCCCTGACCTGGCGACTGGAAATTTTCCCCGTGCCTAGGTGTTTATTCCTGCTACCTTGGTGCAGTGGTGGTTGGGAGCAAGAGGGGCGTCAGGGATTGATGCAGGTGAGCCGCTCCTGCTCGGAGCTGCTCCGTGTCAGCTGCGCACCCCCGATGGTCCTTCGTGGGCTGGGGGTGTTGCTGTCATCTGCAGCCGATCTTTCTGACTCAAGCACATCACCACTCTCTCCCGGGGAGAAGTCACGTCCCTGTGGCTGGAGGTGGTAAATGTCAGAATTTCCAATCTGGTGGAGGGACGTGAGGTGGTGTAGGAAAGTTGTCCAGTGGTGAGTGGTGAGATTGTATGGCAGGTCGTGGGTGCAGGCCACTCTTAGTATGGAGGGGCGGTGTGTGTGTTGAAGGAGTCGTTGCAGGTGTTGGGTACCCTGGATACGATGGTGTCGACCCTGCGATGGGATCCAGGTCATTCTCTGGATGTGCATGGTGGTGGTGTTGGTGTTGCTATGGAGAATGCTGGCTAGGGCCAGGTGAGGCCAGTTTATATGCCCAGGTGGTCGTAGAGCAGGTGTTCCCCTGGGATTGCAGTGGGGCAGATCTTTCCACTGGGCTTGATGAAGGGAGAGTGTTATGGGGGAGGTGTCGGGTGTTGGTGTTGGTGGGTTGCTAGTGGAGGGTGAAGAAGTGGATGTGGGTGTGGAAATGTATCGTGATGGTGGACGTGAAACGTGCCTGGAACGTGTGGTTGTGGTAGTTAACCCGAGGAATCCCATCAACGTATGGGTACGTCGCAACGTTTTGTCACGGCTACACCCATCGATGTACGGGTATGTCGTGCAATTGCAAGGGTCATAATTTGCACAATTTTCAAGTTTCATGGGTGATTCTTTGGTATGCATATGTGGGAGACCTTCCTCTACCTGCTGTCAAGCGAGAATACTGCCTGGCCCCACCTAACCCCCCTCCCCTCCCTCCCCCCCACACTGGGCAATTCACCTGTTAGCGGTAACGTGGCCAGTAAAGGTATGTTGCCCCACAGTCTCTCCAATGACGAAATTTATGGTGAAAGGTATTCCTGAGGTGGAGGACAAAGAAATAAAGAAGCAAGACCAAGAAACACACAGAAGTGATGAGGTGGTAATGTCATAAAGGAAGGTGCCATATGTGGATGTGTTTGGTGACTGAACAATGCTTCTATTGCCTATATAAATGTGTGAAAACCATTATAGTCTTGTACTACACATAAATTCGTACCAAATTAGTTAACCCTTCCATAGTTCGTTTTCTTTAGCCAGGTACCCTGAGAAAGAGGGAAAACATAAGGCTGACTCATCACCCGTAGCACCATTTATAGCCTCAGGAGGACGATTTCTCTATTAATTTTCGACGTTTCTCACCAAATGCGAAGGTTTGAGCAAAAAAAAAAAAATCCGAAAATGCTCGGGACTGGGGGGTATCGGAGGTTGGAAATCGGTTGGGACGTGATGGGTTAAAAGTGGGGTTAGGGGGGAGGGGGGAGGGGGCGCAGTAGCGGGGGTGGGCAGAGTTTGTCATGGTGAGGTGCGGGTGGCAGAGAGTGGTGAGGTGATGGCTGCGTCAGGCACGGAGCGTGGCGTGGAGGGGGTTGGGGGCAAGGGGGTGGAAGTTTCCAGGGAGGGTGGTGGTGGGGAGACGTGTGGTGTAGATGACGTGGTAGGCGGAGGAGGAGTCGGTGTAGGTGGAGGGGATGAGCTGAGAGCAGGTGCTGGAGATGGTGACCAGCATGACATGGTCTGGGAGGTGCTTGCTGGGGACAGACGAAGGGAGGTGGTTGGAGGTGGGGATAAGGTGGCCGAAACAGGTGGGGAGGGGGAAGGAGAGGAATGGTATGGGAATGGTTCGGGCACCATGTGGCGGTGCGTTTCAGGTGGCGGGCTAGGGTGGGGGGCAGGAGACGAAGGTGGCGGAGGGGAGGATTCCTTGTAGGGAAGGATTCCTTGTAGGGGAGCACGTGACGGTTCCTATAGGTTCGGAAGGTGTTGTGATAGTTGACGACAATGTGATGAGGGTTTGGGACTCGGGTGACCGTATATGGCCCCATGAAACATGGGGAGATTTTACTGGGGGTGGGGAGCTGGGCGACGAATACTTTGTTCCCCAGTTTGTAGGGATTTGAGGATGGCAAGTTGGGCTGGATGTCTTAGTGGGGGTGTATGTGTTGTAGTCGCCTTTTTAGGTGCTGTAGGAGGTCGGAGGTTGGGGAGGGGGAAGGGGGCCTGAGGTGTTGCCACATTGGCAGGAGGAGCGGGGTTTCGCCGAAAACCCGTTCGTTGGGGGTGATACCGTCGTTACAGGGGTAGGTGTTCATGCCCCACTGGATAATTTTTATGTGTGCTGGCCAATCTTCATCTTGGGTGCTCTGGATTCTTGTTCAGATTTGGTTCAGGAGAGTCCTATGGCTCTGTTCACATACTCTGTTTCCTTGCAGCCAGTATGGGGAAGAGTAGGACATAGCGAACCCGAACAGGGTGGAAAGTTCTTCCCATATACGCCCAGTAAACTTGGGGGCATTGTCTGAGTGGATGGCCTGGGGAACACCAAAATATGGGAAGACGAGGTGCATGAGATCATCCGCTATGGTGACAGTGGTGTGTTCCTTACCAGGGCAAATGACTAAGAATTTGGAGTATGCGTCGACGAACGTAATAATGTATTTGTAGCTGGACCTGGTTGGTAGGGGACTGACAACGTCGATGGATAACAGCTGTCAAGGCTTTTAGGAGGCAATCTTCCTGGCAGGACCTGAGGAACAAGTAATATCCTTTCCTAGGCAGCATGCCCGGCAAGCTTGAGTGACACGCTGGACGAGGGGGACAGTGCTGGGAGCCCAGTACAGGTCGGAGAACACCTGGGTGAGCTTTTTCATGCCCAAGTGAATTCCATTATCTGAGTGCAGGTGGGTGAGGACGTCGAAGGCTGAGTCTGGATCCAGTACTATGTGGCCAAATGGGGTGAACAGCTGGTCCCCCTGGTGGTGGAGCTTGGTGAAGAGGTGTTGGGGGATCCAGGCAGGGAAGTCCTTGGCTTGCCACCATTGGATCAAGTCAGGCTGATGGAGGATGGATTGAATAGGGAGGCGGGATTAAACATCCGCGTTAGTGTGTAGTTTTCTGGGGCGGTAGTCAATTTCATAATGGAGTTCCTCTGGGATCTCGCACCAACGGATGAGCTGTGCGTTCTGGGTGTGGACTGCCGGAGCCACTGTAGGGACTGGTGGTCGGTGATTACGGTGACTTGGGTGCCGGAAAGGTAGACCTGGAAGTAGTCGAGGGCCCAGATGATCCCGAGGCACTCCCGCTTGGTGGCTGCGTAATTGCGCTCCGCTTGGTTGAGGGTGTGGCTGGCACAAGCTATGATATGTTGGCGCCCCTCTTGAAATTGAGCTAGGACGGCGCCGATAGCCACAAGGGAGACGTCCGTATACAGCCTGAATGGTAGGTCGTAATTGGGGAAAGTGACGATGGGGGCCGAGATAAGCTTTTCCTTCAAGGTGCTGAATGTGGCCACTCTTTCATCACTCCACACGAAGGGTTCACCCTTCTTCGTGAGGTCGTAGGGGGGTTGGCGATGTCAGGAAATCCCTTTATGAAGCATTGATAGTAGGAGGTGCAGACATGGTGGACATCTCGCGGGAGAGGCTGGTCCGTGATGGCTTGTAGTTTGTTTGGATCCAGTGAAATACCCCCCCCGCGAGACAATGTGCCCTAGGAAGGCCACAGATTTCACGGCTAGGACACATTTGGAGGGCTTGAATTTTAACCCTGCCTGGCGTATACTTTGAAACACTTGTCTGAGATGGTGGAGGTAGTCATCCCAAGTCTTGCTAAAGATGATGATGTCATCGAGGTAACCCAGGCAGACCTCCCAGGTAAGACTGCTGAGGACAGATGCCATTAGGTGGGAGAAGGTGGCAGGGGCATCACATTATCTGAAGGGGAGGACATTAAATTGATAGTGCTTGCCGCTACTGGTGGAGAAGGCCATCTTTCCTTGGCCTTGAGAGTGCACGGGTACCTGCCAATACCCGGATTGGAGATCCAATGTGGAGAACCAGGTGGATCCATGGAGCGAGTCTAGGGAGTCATCGATTCAGGGGAGGGAGGTGGCATCTTTGGTCATTACGTCGTTCAGGCGGCGGTAGTTGATGCAGAACCTGAGAGTGCCATCCTTCTTTCTGACAAGGACAATTGGCGAAGACCAGGGGTTGGTGGAGGGCTTAATGATGCCTGCATTTAACATTTCTTGGACTTGCCGGTCTTCCTTGGCGTGCTGGTGTGGATTCTTCCAGTGGGATGGTTGTCGGATGGGAGGCCCGGTGGTGTGGATCTCATGGGCGAGGTATGTTGTGTGCCCCAAGTCTGTGGGTCCCATTGCAAACAAGTCCTGGTATTCCAGGAGTAGGTGGTGGAGGGTCTCGGCCTGATGTGGAGATAGGTGGTCAGGGAGAGGGGGGAGGGGGGCTCCGGCTCCAGAGGGGGGCATGGCACAGAGCTCAGCTTCCTCCAAGTTGCCGATGAGTAGCCCTTTTGGCAGGGTGAGTGGAGCGGTGGCCAGGTTGGCGATTTTCACCGCACCGATGTGAGGTGGGAGGAAGGTGGGCAACATCAGACAGGAGGAAAGGAGCCCGGTGGGTAGGTTCGGAGAAAAAGGGTGTAGGCCCCCAAGGGTTTGTTGAGAGAGAGCCAAGACTCATGATGGGGGGGGATGGTGAGGGTGGAGGCGATAGTCGCGGGGAAGATCGGATGAACTAGGGGGGGCAGGGGCGGGGGGGAGGCACAACATTGGGCTAGGCGATGGGGGGGGGTTGTGCACGTGCAGAGGGCTGGAGGTGGACCGGGAGGTTGACGGAAGTGATGTCGCCTCCCGTGGCAGTCAATGTGTGTGCATAGCTTCTGGAGGGGGTCCAGGCCCAGGTACCCATCACAGGCACGGCATGAGGAGTCAAAGACGATAAATCGGTGTTGGGCCGATACTTGTTGGTAAGTGTCGGTTTTTAGGGCCCGTGTTTCTCCACGAATGGGCAGGGGGCGTTCCCTCACATCTACAAGTGGGCTGAGGTGGGGAGGAGGGGGCTGAAGACCGACTTGTGACGGGAGTAGAAATGGGTATAGAGACATGATCTGGCAGCTCCCGTATCCACCACCAGTCTTGCCTTAACCCCGTTTAGTCTCATTTTATCGTAGACTGGGAGGTGGTAGTTTCGTGAGGTGGCTCCCGCCACCGTACGGAGGTGCGGGGGCGGCCCTAAAAATCCAGTGTCATCTCGAACGCCTCTTTGGAGATTTCACTGCTTTCTTCTGGGTCAGGGTCGTGCTCATTGATGAGAGGGAGGTCGGGGTCAGGGCCATATTCGTCGATGGCTGATACATGGCTGTGTCCCTGCGGGTTGGTTTTTTCCCTCCATGCTGCTTTTAGCTGCTCGCGGATATCGTGTAAAGGGCAGTGGCTATCCATGGGTTGATGGTGATGAGGTTGGTGTTCTCTTTAGGGGGACGCCGCTTTTTCATAGGGTGGGCCCTTGGGGTGGTAGGAGTAGGTGCAGGGATGGTTCATGTTGAGACTGGTTGTTGTTTAGGGATGGGTGGGAGCGGTCTGGTGGGGAATCTGCTTACGACCCCAATGTGTTGTGTGGTTGGGCATCCTGCGAGGAGGTGTCGGATGAGTTGGATGTCTCGGTCCAAGTCTCCTGACAGGTTCATGTATGGTAGTGTTCCTTTACCATGCCCGGAAGTATTCGTAGGAGAGTACTGAACAGGTGCTGGTCCCAGGTTTCTGTATCAGCATCTGGGTATGCGGCGGTGACGAGTGGCCTTGCTTGGATCATTGTGTTATCCAAGCTGCGGTCGTATTTCAGGAAGTCTAGTTGTGATATGGCTACAACTGCTCCTAATGAAGGGGCGATGGCCTCTGTCACAATTTTCACAAATCTGGGCCATGTGAGGTCTGGGACGATTTTAGGTGCTATATTTGCTACCGCTTTTCCCAAGTGGGGCATAGTGACAGCTATTGTCTGTTTATCACTCTCAAAGCCAATGTCTAGTAATGGCTTGACCATTTCCAAGTAAGTGGCAATATCACATTGTTCTGGGTCGAACTTTGGTGGGGGTACGTGTGGTTTGGCTGCCATTTTAAAAATTTCTGTCCTTCTTTCCTCACCAACTGGATCAAGAACCACAGCTAGCCACCAGTGTTATGCTACGTATTTGAGGGCCAACTATTTGTCCCTCAGCTGCGAATGCGAGAGGCAGGTGCTTTTACCTGTCACGTCTCTGAGGGTCGACTTCTCGCTCCTCAAACACACAGACTTACAGTGTATTCATTTTCAAGACCGGGTCAGTATACTAGGGAGAGGACAGGACACAAACAAACAGTAACCACTGACAAACATATATTCAAGGTATATTCCCAGAGACAAATATCACATTTACAAATACATAAAAAACCGGGTCAGCTGGTGATTTTTTTTTTTTTTAGATTCGCCACACTGGTGTGGCACGGGCTCGGGGTGGAGAGCCCGTCAGAGGGTGGCAGTAAGTAAACAAGGGGGCGTCCTCTGCATGGCGACAGAGGACGCTGGCGTGGGGGGGGGGGCAGAGCCCATCCCCCGGACAAATATACACCAGTGCAGTGGCTGGAGGGTAACTCCAGCCACGCAGCTGGTGACTGGCTTATGACAAGTTTACACAGAAGTTAAATGACTCTACCGGCCGTGGGAATGTATGGTAGTATGAACTCAGTATTCACGGCACTTCTGTTACACTGACATCTCTAACAAGGCTGATAACAATACTTTATATACCAACAGCATTATAGCACTGGACGGCACCGATACACTAGTTACACTGACATAAATGCATCACTCGCGGAGATGTATCGCGAAGAGAGACAGTCGCGGTGTTGCGCAAGGGTGGGGGACTGAACTATTTCTATTACTAGGGAACACTCTGAGATGAACTAGGTGTACGTCTGGTTTATCATGCGTGGGTGCCGATCACTAGGGGGGAAGATACTAGAGCACTATATTGTTTAGTAGCACTGGGGGAGGGGAATATTACTTAAGATAGTCAAGGAACTGCACTGTGCTCCATACATTGTACACCTTCACTGAGTATCACTAAGGCTCGTCCAGTCCTATGTATTGAGGCACTCTGGGATAGCGACTGAGCCAGTTCACTGATAAGAGGTACACTGCGCATCACATTTACGACACTACGTGTCACAGTTACGGCCGGGGGAAATTTCACTAGCCCATAGTTTGCACACTGTTATGGCACTTTGTACTGGTTTTACTTGGCCGTTTCCCAGTACTTCTGGCTGGTGGTGTGGTGGGAGGCTCGCCCTTCCGGAAGCCCCACATAGGAGTGAGGGGCTTGGGACTAGGGCCAAAGAGGGAGAGCAGGCTGGCCTGGCGCCGACTCCATGGAGTGCCGGAATGGGCCACTCCGTCAAGTTGGTCACGGCCTAGAGTCCTGGGTAGGTGTCGGGGGGTCTGGGGGCCCAACTCACTGGAACCTGGGGCCGCCATTGGGACAGGACTGCGGCAACTGCTGGAGGGCGGAGTTGCCATCAAGGTCACCTCACGGCAACCTCGGGCATTGGGGCATCACTGGGAGGACTCGGTGCCGGCGGCTTGGCTGGTGGGGCCTCTGCTTTGGCGGCTGCCCAGGAGGGGTGGGCTGGAGGGACCCAAGGCCCTGGATAGGGCCTTGCCACGGCTCCGAGAATTGGTCTTCCCCGGACTCACCTCCTGGAGGGGAGGGAGTGCATCCCATCTGGCCACAGGAAACAGGGTGGGCCAGGCAAGAGACCTCCTGATCAGGAGATGCCCTAGGAGCAGAGGGTGAAGAGCGGACGATGGCCTCCCCTGTGCGGACTGTGGAGCGGACGATGGCCTCCCCTGTGCTGGCCTCCCCTGTGCGGACTGTGGAGCGGACGATGGCCTCCCCTGTGCGGACTGTGGAGCGGACGATGGCCTCCCCTGTGCAGCGGACGATGGCCTCCCCTGTGCGGACTGTGGAGCGGACGATGTGCGGACTGTGGAGCGGACGATGGCCTCCCCTGTGCGGACTGTGGCCTGCACGGTGGTACCTCTGCCCTGTTGGACCACAGGGAAAACACGAGTCGGGACTCGCTCTACCCTGCCTCCTGAAGGGGAAAGGGAGTCTCCTGTAGGGGAGGAGCGGCCGATGGCCTGCTCAGTCTAGTGCTCGACACGGACGTTGTTGGCCTGTGTCGGCGGTCCTACAGGAGACAGCAGCTGAGGCACAGATGATGGCCTGTCCTGCCTCGTGCCCAACTCGGACGATGGCCTATGTCGCGGTGCTGCAGGAAGAAGTAGCCGAGGGATGGACAATGGCCTGTCCAGCCTCGTATCCAACACCACAATGGCCTGTCCAGCCTCGTATCCAACACCGACGATGGCCTGTGTCGCTGTGCTACTTTGAGGGGAGACTGCAGGAGAGGAGCAGATTATGGCCTGCTCAACCTTGACCCGACATTGACGATGGTCTGTGTCGCAGCCCTGCAGAGGGTAAAGAACTAAGGAATGGACGATGGCCTGTTCTCCCTCGTTCCTGGCACGGACGATGGCCTGTGCCGCAGCGTTGCGTGGAGTTGAGAAGACAACTCCACCCCTGACCTGGCGACTGGAAAACTTCCCCGTGCCTAGGTGTTTATTCCTGTTACCTTGGTGCAGTGGTGGCTGGGAGCAAGAGGGGCGCCGCGGATTGATGCAAGTGAGCCGCTCCTGCCCGGAGCCGCTCCGTGTTGGCTGTGCACCCCCGGTGGTCCTTCGTGGGCTAGTGGTGTTGCTGTTGTCTGTAGCCGGTCTTTCTGACTCACGCATTTCAGGTATGTTAAGGCACAGTTTTTTATTTACAATATATTAAGGCACAGCTTATTAATCTTTAATATCTATAATTTCACTTACCAGTTCTGTGGTTAGCTGAATCATTGTAGCTTTGCATGGGTTTGAAGCTGATCGTAAATAAATACCACATGTGGCACCCCCATTCACTGTGTGGATTACTCCTATTCTTTACTTCAGAGGATAAAATCAGGGCTTCAGGGGCCTTCATAGGGATGTCATGTAGTTTTACTTCTCACGTGTGGGGGTGAGGAGGAATTCGGGTGGTGATACGGCGGTTTTATAAGTGTTTATGGAATAAACAGCCAACAATTAGCACGTTGTTTGTGGTTGGCACGCACTTGTGTCAGTGGTTTATCATTGAATATTTGAGTTGTCTCTGATGTGTGACTGACAGTGACTTCCAAAGCAACTAGTTTTCGCGACTCATCCTCCCACACACCTCAGCTCTCCTCCATGCAGCTGTTCCGGGTCAGTTCCACATTATCAGACGAGAATAACATGAAAGAAATAGAAAAGACGAATATCTGGAGTGAGATATAAACACCTGACTTGTCGGGCGACTCAGATGGTATAACGGTACAGGACAGAAGTGAGGCTGGAAATGTTATGAAAAATAAATAATTTAATATTATAGTAACCCACACTGGAGTTTCTGAAGCCATTCAAAAGTTAAAGCAACTGGCAGAGAGAGAGAGAGAGAGAGAGAGAGAGAGAGATGGGCTGCTTCATTTTTTTCTACATATATAACCCTCCTCAGTCCTCACCTATCTTTAGGGGTTCAAATCATGCACGCGATGAGTTGTCAGGTCATGTGACGTTGGACACTGACTTATATACATCTCCTATAAGTGAGGATGACTTGTGAAGACAATGCCGATGCCAAGACAAAATATTAGTAGAATATAACTGTCAACTTTGTTCTGTCATCATTCATCCTAGAACGGATAAAACACACTGCAGAGCGTCGAATAATGACAAGAATATACAATAATAATTCCGTTTAAGCTGCCGTCACACTAGCACAAAACTGGCTAACATGCGAGCCAGTTTTGCGAGCCACTAGCCAAACTGACTCCCGGTGAGCGAGATTTCGCTTGCGAGGCGAAGTGGATAACAATTCTCGCTCACAGCTTGTTGGTGGGACTGGAACTCAAATGAACCTATCTTAATTTTGTTATCG
>JAGKTI010002452.1:0-19713 GCA_018397915.1 Birgus latro
GGGGAGGCACCCCACATACAGCCCTTCTCAACAGGGTGGAGCCAAAGGCTTTTCGTCACATTAACTCTTCTCCTCTTGCTAGCTCCCTTCAACCTCTGTCTCTTCGCCGCACTGTTACATCTTTATCTCTTTTCTATTGCTATTTCAATGGCCACTGTTCCTCTGACCTGTCTGCTCGCATCCCTCCACCTCTACGACGGGCACGTAGTACCCGTCTAGCAACACCCTCTCATTCCTTTTCTCTCTAATGCAAGAGTTAACCTTTACTCCCAGTCCTTCATGTATGCAACTGGTCATCCCAGGAACTGTCTTCCTCTGTCTGTATTTCCTACTTCCTATGATCTACAGTCTTTCAAACGGATTGTGTCCAGGCATCTCGAAATGAACGGATCTTGAATTTGGCTCTCTTTTGTATTGTTTTTTATTCTTGGATGGAACAGTTTCCGAGCCCATGGCCTTTGGTTCCTTCTTCCTTGCATTAAAAAAACAAACAAACAATAGTGTAAATGTCCCAGTAAACTGCACACTACAGAGTAAATGTCTCAGTACGCCACACACTATAGTGTAAATGTCCTAGTAGACCGCACACTATAGTATAATGTCTCAGTAGACCGCACACTACAGAGTAAATGTCTCAGTAGACTGCACACTATAATGTAATGTCCCAGTAGACCGCACATTATAGTGTAAATGACCCAGTAGACCACACAGTATAGTGTAAATATCCCAGTAGACCACACACTATAGTGTAAATGTCCCAGTAGACCGCACACTACAGAGTAAGTGTCCCAGTAGACCACACACTATAGTGTAAATGTCCCCTAAACCGCACACCATAGTGTAAATATCCCAGTAGACCGCACACTATAGGGCAAATGTCCTAGTAGATCGCATACTATAGGGTAAATGTCCCAGTAGACCGCACACTTCAGAGTAAATGTCCCAGTAGACTGCACACTATAGGGTAAATGTCCCAGTAGACCGCACACTATAGGGTAAATGTCCCAATAGACTGCACACTATAGTAGTACTGTGTGGCATGTGTGTTGCATTTGTGTTGTATATGTGCCGTGTGTGTTGTATGTGTGCCGTGTGTTGTATACAGTATGTGCCGTGTGTATTGTATGTGTGTCGTGTGTGTTGTATGTGTCGTGTGTGTCTTTACTGATCTGCCAGAAGACCCGCCGACATGTCGTAAAAATGACCCCGCTAATACCAATACACCAGTCCTGTATGAGACAGCCCTAGCATGTATTCAATATGGACGGTGGGTGTTAAGCGCCGAAGTGGTGACATGTAGATTGTAGGAGGACGACTGGGCCTTGATAGCAGGCTGTGAAGCCTATGCCCAGAGTCGGACACATAAAAAAAGAAAATGTGAGTCATGTGTGTTGTATGTGAGTCGTGTGTGTTGTACATGTGTTGTGTGTGTTGTATGTGTCGTGTGTATTCCATATGTGTTGTGTGTCTTGTAGCCATGTCATGTGTTTTGTATATATGTTGTGTGTGTTGCGTCTGTGCCTTGTGTGTTGCATCTGTGTCATGTGTGTGTTGTGCCTGTGTCGTGTGTTGTGTCTCGTGTGTACTTATTCATGCTGTGTGTTTGCCTAGTGTGTTGTTTCAGTGTTATGAGGGGAATGTGTTGCAAAGGCCATGACACAAGTATTCAGCTCCTCAGTGGTGCCTCCGAGTTTTTTTTTTTTCCGGTCTGTGTGTTCAAGTCCAGCGTGTGTGTTTCCATTTTTTGTACCAGAGATAAGTTAAATCGTGTGTGTGTGTGTGTGTGTGTTTAACTCACCGGGTCGGTCAGGATCACTTGATGGTAGTGATCGTCAGCTTTTACCCTCCCGAAAGGGAGCTGAGAGCTCATATAGTCCGATCTATGGGCAAGGCTGTGACCTTTCACACACGCACACACCCATCCCCTTGCTCAAGGGGGACAGTAACCACCCACTTCGTCAGTGAAACTTTTCGCAACCTGAGCGAGGCGCGAACTCCCGTCTACCGGATGGCAAGCGAGAACGCTACCACTGCGCCAGCGAGAGGTGTGTGTGTGTGTGTGTTAAATCTGCAGCATATGTGTTGAATCCGACATTTGTTTGTTTATTGTGTGCACCGTTCCCCATGTTAAATCATACTTGTGTTGTAGGGTAGTCCGGCACCAGCAGCTCGTCCCGCAAAGCCTCCACCTGGGATGGAGTCGTGTCGGATCTGCGGTCGCCACTTCAACTCGGACCGTCTAGAAAAACACGAGTCCATCTGCGTCAAATCCACTGCCAAGGCTAAGAAGCGCAAGGTGAGATGCTGGTATCGTTAAATCATGATGTTTTGTCTTTTACTTTTACAATTTTGACTCATTGATACAGAATAACTGATGTTTTGAAATTCTGATGCAATGATTTTGTACGATGATTACGAAAGTTTGACAAATCTTGTAAAATAAGAAGGATCGGAATTATTAAGATGTATGTTATTTATTATGGTCATTTTTGTATTGTAACTCGCATGTTTGAGTATATTTGGCCAGTTGTTGTGATGTCTTCCCATACAGTGTTTGAAATCCCTGTGAAATTTATTAGGCCATATTAAGCCCAGTTTCGTATTGGAATCTAATAATTTTCTCATTCATTCATATTTTGGTGGATATCTAACTTAATATTTGGATGTTTTTGATGTTCCATATTAATTTAGATATATGGCTGTGTTGAGATGAGTCTTTTAATTAATCTAGCAGTTACAGTATCTTAATTCATATATTCAGACATAATGTATAGTGCCAGATATTTTCATTCATTAAGCTTAAAAAATTAATTTAGTCAGGCATTCTTAATATGCAAATGCACATTCCAATCCATTAGACCAAATAATTTTATACATTAATCCTAGAATTTAAAAGCTGTGACTCAGTTTTGCCTGTAATGCAAGTATAAGCGGCTGAAGATGAAGGGAGATAAGAGAGGAAGAAATCAGTAGGACGGAAGTAGTGGAAGCAATGAAGAAAGTTAAAATGTGGAAAGCCCCAGGAATTGATGAGTGTGTGGTGAAATGCTGAAGCATAGGGTAGAGATAGTAGTAGAATGGATATGGAAAATGTGCAGATTAGCCTGGGAGGAAGGTAGAGTCCCAGAGGTATAATTATTTCTTTGTACAAAGGAAAAGGAGAAAAAAGTGTGATAATTATAGGGGCATTTGTCTTCTTAGTGTAATAGGAAAAGTATATGGTAGGATATTTATTGACAGGGTTAGGGAAATAACAGAAGAATTAGTTGGTGAAGAACAGGGAGGTTTTAGGAAAGGAAGAGGTTACATATAGATATTCTTTCTTGGGTCTTTAGTGTAAAAGTTTCTAGAGAAGGGAATGAAGTTTTAGGCTATGTGGCCTTCATAGATTTGGAGAAAGCATATGACTGGGTGGATAGACAAGTTATATGGAATATATTAGGAATATATGGAATAAATGGGCAGTTGTTGAATGCCATGAGGAGTATGTATGACGTGGCTAAGGCTGCATTGCGTGTGGATGGTGAACTGAATTAATAATTCCATTTGAATGTTAAAGAGGGATGTGTTATGTCTACATGGTTGTTCAGTCTGTATATGGATGGAGTTATCACAGAGTACAATAGCACTCCGTAAGTAGGAATGGCGCAGGTTCAAATTGGCGTCCCGTTCTATAGGGTATTGAAACATTCACGCGAAAACGGTCGCAAAGCGTAGTTCTAACTTTATGAACTAAAAGACCATCTCTGTTCAAGTGCAAAACTACTTGCAAAATCTGTCTAACTTTCGTAGGAGTCGCAAAATCGAACCGCAAAAATGTCCATTTTCTTTTTCTGCTTTCTTTCTTTCTTTCTTCATCAGTCACAAATCCAAAACAAAAAGGCATAAGCGAGCGTACTATACACCAAAACGCTGCTTGTCAAGTGTAGATGTTTCATGTTTAGAAATGCTACGGTTCGCGAGTTCCTGAAAACCACATTGCGGTCACCCGTAAGTGCGCCATTTTGCTCAGTATTGGTTAGCTACAGCTCGCTTACAGTTAAAGAACAGTTAAAGAACACTTCTTTTCACGGGAAGGCACCCTCGTTTTAGTCTTTCACTATACTATGTATGTAACAATCCAAATCTAACACTTGCTTTATGCATAATTATACTTCCATAAAAAGATCATAAACTAGAAAACAAAAATTTTCCTCAAAAATTATTGTTAAGAAGTAGGAATGGCAAAAGTGCTCAGATAAGTGATGAAGAAAACACAGAAACAAGACAGCATTCAGGATGGGAGGAGATTTGGAGACCTATACCCATCACTACATTCCACCAGCTACAAGTCTGTGGCTAAAGTGTGGCATGTTGTAATGGGTATAGGTCTCCAAATCTCTTCCCATCCTGAATGCCTTTTTGTTTCTGTGCTTTTTTCATCTCTTATCTGTGCACTTTTGCCATTCCTACTTCTTGACAATCATTTTTTTCTATAAACGAGATACAAGATAGGGCAGTGGATGTTGGAGCGGCCCTAATGAGAGAGGGCAGCGTCTGGAAACTTCCGGTATTGTTGTTTGCTGATGATACTGCATTGTTAAGTGAAGATGAAAGGGTATTACAAGGCTTGGTGAATGAGTTTGGAAGAGTGTGTAAGAAAAGGAAAATAAAGGTGAATGTAGGGAAGAGTAAAGTTGTGGTCTTCGAGGGAAATGAAGTCACTGGATGTACAGTGAGGTTGGATGGTGAGGAAATGGAAAATGTGAGTGTATTTAAGTACTTGGGCAGAGTGATGAGTATGGGTGGAAGTTTGGAGGATGAAGTGCTTGAAAGGGCACAACTAGGAAGACAGGCTGCTGCTTCCTTGAAAGCAGTGATAAGAAACAGAGAAGTGAGCATGGAAGTAAAAAAGTCGCTGTATGACAGTATTGTGATACCAACTTTAACGTATGGAAATGAAGCTTGGACCTAGCAGGAAGGACACAAGTCAAGAGTGAGAGCAGTGGAAATGAGTTATTTGAGAGGAGCAGGTGGAGTTACATGAAGAGACAGACTGACAAATGAGGAAGTGAAGGAGCGTTGTGGTGTGGATGTGGATGTGATAGAAAGCGTTAGGAGAAATACGTTGAGGTGGTTTGGCCATGTGCAGAGAGAGAGAGAGAGAGAGAGAGAGACTACGAGAAAAGTGTATGTGAGCGAGGTGGAGGGGAGGAGAGGGAGGGGAAGGCCAAGGAAGAGATGGAGGGATGGAGTGGAGAGGTGTATGAGAGAGGGGTGGTGAGCTGGGAGCAGGGCAGTGAAATGGCGGGGGACAGGGTGACATGGAGGCAGTTTGTCTGTGGCCACCCCTTACGAGACTAAGGTGTCTGACAATAGATAGATAGATAGATTCAGTTTTGATATTTTAGGCTCGTAAAGTGATATAGATACTAATGTTATTGTTATGCTGCGTTTTTGAGGGCTAATGTCTTGTTCCTCGGATGCGTATGCGAGAGATGGTGTGTTTTACCTGTCGCATTTCTGAGGGTTGACTTCTCACTCCCTCGAATAAGCAGACTTACAGCGGGTTCTTTTTCATGAGCGGGTCGGCATTTCTAATGAAAGGACAGGACACAAAAACAAGGCAGTAACCATTCACAAACATACAGTATATTCAAAGTTCAGTCCCAGAGACAAATACAATATGCACCTTTACATAGATTCTGGGTTGGCCAGAGACGGGCAGGTGGAAGGCTTTATTAAACAACAATCTCTCTGTACCGGCCGTAGGAAATTATGGTAATATGAACACAGTATTCACGGTACTTCTGTTACACTGGAATCTCTAGCACGGGAAATACAATTCTTATATTTACTAACAGTCGTATAGTACTGGACAGCACTGAGACACTGACTACAAACACATACAGATACAATAAATCACGTGTGCAGGTATATCATGATCAGAGCGCGCGCGCTCCGTTTCACAGGTAGGGGAGGGGGAACTGAAGTATTTCTGTACACTAGGGAGACACTCATACGTAAGATAGATAGACGTGAGGTGTGCCAATACACTGGGAAGGGAAACGTTTACAATGCAAGGGAGGGCATTCGTCTGTTGAAATGAATTACGTTCCACTAGAGCACTTCACTTATTCGTCACACTGGAGAGGGAATACTACTTAATATTGACAAGGGAGTGCATGGTGCTCTGTATGTCATACACCTTCATTTAGGATCACTTATGCTCATCCAGTCTTATACACTGAGCCAATACACTGTAAGTAATACACTCGTGTCACATTTACGGCCTGGTGATTTACACTGGTCCAGGAGTTGCACACTACTCGGGCCCTTGTAATATACTGGTGGGCTGACTCCTGATACCTCAGGCTGGAGGAGTGAGGTGAGGCTAGCCCTTCGGGAAGCCCGGCACAGGTATGCGGGGCTAGGGGCTGGGGCCAAAGAGGGCCAGAAGGCGGGCCTTGCGTCGGCTCTGGGAGGTGCCAGGCAGAGCCCTGCCGTCAGTCAGGTCACGCCCTGGAGTTCTGGGTAGGCCCCTGTGAGTCTGGGGGCCCAGGGTACTGGACTCTGGGGCTGCCGGAGGAGCGGGACTGCGGCAACTGCGGGCCCTTGTAATATACTGGTGGGCCGACTCCTGATACCTCAGGCTGGAGGAGTGAGGTGAGGCTAGCCCTTTGGAAAGCCCAGCACAGGGATGCGGGGCTAGGGGCTGGGGCCAAAGAGAGCCAGAAGGTGGGCCTGGCGTTGGCTCCGGGAGGTGCCAGGCAGAGCCCTGCCATCAGGCAGGTCACGCCCTGGAGTTCTGGGTAGGATGTGAGTCTGGGGGCCCAGGGTACTGGACTCTGGGGCTGCTGGAGGAGCGGGACTGCGGCAATTGCGGGAGGGCGGCGTCACCGTCAGGGCCACCTCACAGCAACCTCGGACTGGGGGCATCACCGGCAGGACTCGACACTGGGGACTCTGCTTACTGGACTTCTGGCTCAGCTGCTGCGGCTGCTCCCTGTGTAAGTGGGGCTGGAGGGAGCCAAGGCCCTGGATAGGGCCTTGCCACAGCTCCAAGAAAGGGTCTCCCCTGGACTTACCTCCTGGAGGAGAGGGAGTACGTCCCGCCCGGCCACAGGAAGCAAGGTGGGCTATAGCGGCAAGGGACTTCCCCTTCGGGAGCTATCCTGAGAGCAGAAGGTGAGGAGCGGACGATGGCCTGCTCTGCCTCCCCCGTGCCTGTAACACTGCACAGCGGTTCCTCTGTCCTGTCGGACCCCAGGGAAAATGCGAGTCGAGGCTCACTCTACCCTCTCTCCTTGAAGGGGGAAAGAGTCTCCTGTAGGAGGGGAGTGGATGATGGCCTCTCCTGCCTTGGACTTCGACACGGCTAGTGGCCAGTGCTGCGGTGCTGCCTAAGATAGCAGCTGAGGGACGGACAATGGCCTGTCCTGCCTTGGACCCAACACGGCTAGTGGCCAGTGCTGCGGTGTTGCATAAAATAGTAGCTGAGGGACGGATGATGGCCTGGCCAGCCTCGGACCCGGCACGGCTAGTAGCTTATACCGCGGCACTACTCTGAGGGGAGGCTGCAGGAGAGGAGCGGATGATGCCCTATTCTTCCTCGTCCTGACACGGCTGATGGCCTATGCCACGGTTCCTGCAGTGGGATGGCAATTGGGGAGCGGACGATGGCCTACTCTGCCCCTTACCTGGTATGGCTAGTGGCCTATACCGCGGCGTTGTGTGGAGTTGTCTAGGCAACTCCACCCCTGACCTGGCGAGTAGAATTTTTCACCATGACTAAGTGCTTTGTACTGCTCACCTGGTGCAGCGTCAGCTGGGTGCAAGAGGGGCACCGGGGATTTGGACAGGTGAGCCGCTCCTGCCCAGAAGCGCCAGATGTAAGCTGCAGGCCCCTGGGGGTCCTTTGTAGGCTAGGGGTATCGCTGTTGTCTGCAGCCGCGAGCTGCCCCGCCATTTTTTCTGACTCGCATTTCAGTTATAGTCCGCCAGTAATGAAATATGGGAGATAATTCTTCAGTTTCGAAATGAGCCATATTTTTTCAGGTCTGAATCCATCCTTCTCTTATAATCATCCTTCAGTTTTGATGGTTTAGTAATAATCCCTCCATTTGTATATAATGATTCAGTTTTGATGTGTTGGTAATTATCTCTCAAGTTTGGTGGATTCATAATAACCCCTGTATTTTGTCGTATCAGTAATAATGCCTCTGTATAACTGTAATCTTCCCCCACTTGACATACTGATTACTCAGGTCTGTCATACAAATTTCTCAGGTTTGGTATAATAATCCCTTAATTTTGTCTAGAAAAGTTGATCCCTCAGTATCATCTGTATCTGTATGCGAGCCATATTTTCTGTGGCACAGATGAGTTGCTAACACATAGGAGTTTGCTAATATTACCTCACCTCTTCCCTTTCATGTATCTTCCTGGTGATAGAATAAGGTATGTGGGTAATAAGCATATTTTATATATATATATTTGCATATGAATATATATGTACTAATTATATTTTATATATTACATATTTGCATATGAATATTGCTACTTGCCTCAGCCGGGCAGCACGTGGAAGCAGGACAGTCTTCATCATCACTTATTCATACGCTGTGTAAAAGACATAAATGAAATGTACAGTAATGGCCAGCTTACACTTGGCACACATGAGTGGGCATCTCTACTATACTGTATATCATTGTGCACAGCAGGCTGCTCTTACTGCTACTCCACAAGTTTACCCAAACTGTTTCACCAGTGGCTAGTTTAAAATGCTTACATGTCCCCCAACCTCTGCCCCATTTACTGCTTCAGTCCAGTATGATGAATCCCATGCAAGCACATCCTCTTAAATGCTCAGGTCTGTGTGGTTGAACACTGAACTACCTTTTTAAATACCCTTCCCTAATGCCTTCTCCACTTTTGTTATGTACATTTCATTTTAAACCTTCAGCTTTGAGCTGTCTTTTAAGAAGAATCAAATACTTTGTCATACCCAGAGTAGTATGCTCTTTTTAAAAAATGGTTTATGGAAAATCTTTGTGACATTCCTCCATCTGAGGAAGACTGACTTAAAGTTGAGTACATGTAAACTTGTCTACCATAAATAGAGACACTGAGCATTGTGTGGAAGAGTAAATCACAGACTTCCCAGAGAAAGATGAGTATTTTTTAAAGTAGTGATGCTGGCCATGATATGTGGATGTGAGGCATGGACTGGAAATGCAAAGAAGATTTTAAAAAGGGGGGTAGTACACTAAAAAAATGAAGGGTTTAAGGGCTATATATGGTGACATAGCTTGAGAGAGGTTGGAGTGAGGGACTATGAGAGATGTGGATGTAAACGTAGTGTGATGGAGAGAACTGAGCACTGTGTCTTCAAGTTGTAAGACAGTGTGGTGAGAATGAGTAATGAGAAACTGGTTACATGTTGAAGCTCAAGGACATTGTTTATATTCATTGTGATTTGCATTTATCTTTCTCTTTTTCTTTATGGGTTGACAAAAACAAAGACACCCACAAGAATATGGACAGTGCCACTGATTCTTTTACCTCTCCAACAATCCTGTGGCTCATTTCAAGCATCTGTGCTTCATGTACTGTAGTGCTGTGTCCACCTTCTTAATGGGAAGAAAAATGTCATTCATGTCATCTCCCAGTTCTTGTCTCCTTATTACGTCTCACCAGCTTTCCTTTGTTCATATTTATTGTACTGTATTTCCCTGTTTCCCCTACTGGGATACCAGTCTGCTTAGTAATTTGCTTTGTATGAAATTTATTTTTATGTATAGTACCTCATTCATTGTATGTACTTGATCTACTGCATAATAGGTTATAGTCCACTTCACTATTTTATGACCAACTACACCCTCTGTGCATCATCATCTGCTCTCATTATAGTAATACATTATCTCATCTCACCAGCTGTTTTCCATTTAGGCTTACTTTGTCAGGTCCTGCCTTCCTGCTGTATCTCTCATCAGCTAACTTTCCTAACATCAACTGTCAGTATCCTACCTTCACAAACAGGTACAGTATAGTAACATATTTTTATTTCTTTTGGATAAGGTAAATTGCCATATTTTTATTTCTTTTGGATAAGGTAAATTGCCATATAAAATATGTAATTCCCTGTATGAAGTAAATTGTAAATATTCTTACTTCATTTAAATTGATTCATTGCCTGCTACTTCATCGCCAAGACATTTCCATCCTTATTCCTTAACTTCTTCAGTTGGATGACTTATTTGTTCATACCATGTCCAGACAGTTTTATTCAGTTTATAAGAGACATTCTGAACTTGAGGATGTGGATATAGCCTTTAGTAACTTTTCGTAAGAGGCTTTCCTCTGCTGAGTAAAGTTGTTTGTTGATTGCAAGAATGAAATGTAAAGATTCATCATATATACTGAAGGGGTTAATGATTGATCCCCTCCTCTTACAGCCTTTCTCGCCCAGAAACCTTCTCCACATCAACTTTTTTTTTCTTTAGGTTGTTATCGTGATTCATTATCTCACCCTGATCAGAAGTGGTAATGGACTAAATAGAGATCACAGTTTGGCTCATACTCTACTCAACTTTCCTTCCGTAATTGTTGTGGTGTATTTTCCAGGCGTTTGATCCTGTCAAGATGAGGACAAAGGGAACAGAGGCAGAGAAATTTGTGTCCAAGGGCTTGCACCTCAAAGAGAAGTCGAAGGTATAGTACTGCATTTTGTTGTCTGTTATTTCATTGTTGTCTTTGTGGCTGCAATTAAATCACTCATGGTTGAAACAGCTGAAGTATTCCAGTCTGGCCTACATCACATGATGATATTCAGCTGAGGATGAGTCATTGGAAACTGAGTGTTAATACATTCACCATTAAGCTTCTTATGGTTGAAACAATTCTTGTTTTCTATTCAAGTTAATGTCAGGTTACATTACTTAGCTGAGTATGGGCCATAAGTCTGAAAATAGTGTTGATACTCTAGCCATTAAATTTCCTATGGTTGGAACAACCCTAGTGTTCTATTCCAGCTAATGTGTGCGTGTATGCACCAACGCAAGATCGTGTAAGTAGAGTGAGAGAAGAGTTCTGGACAAATGTGGAAGCCTGCTTGGAAAAGTTTGAAAGGAATGAGAGAGTGTTTCTGATTGGAGATATGAATGGAAAAGTAAGGAATGAGAAGGTGGATGGAGTGGTTGGTGAGTGGGGTGTGCCTGCAGAGATGGATGAGAATGGCAGTGCTTTAGTGGATTTTTGTGCTGGGAGGGGGTTGGTGGTAGCTAATACCCTCTTCAGGCACAAAATGATCCATAGGTATACATGGCGAGTGGTGAGAAGAGTAGACGGTGGATTGAATGAACGGAAGGCAATGATTGACTATGTGTGTGTGGATGAAAGGATGAGAAGATGTGTAGTGGATGCAAGAGTATATAGAGGTTGGGGGAGTGGACTTTCTAACCACCACTTGGTGGTGGCCAGAATCAGAATCCAAACAAGATGGAGGAAGAGAAGAAGGGAAGGACAGGAGGAAGTATTTGTTACAAGGAGGGTAGAAAAGTTACAAGAGGATGGAATAAAGGCTGAATATAAAAGGGAAGTGGAGGAGCGATTGGGTAAATATAGATTGGAGCAGATGGGGGATGTGGAAGGTGCGTGCAAGATATTCACAGAAGAAATCTGTGCAGCATGTGAGGTGGTGTGTGGGGTGAAGAGAAGACGAAAGGGGTTCAGGGTTACAGCATGGTGGACTGAAAAGGTGAGAGAGGCTGTGGCACAAAAGAAGAAAGCATATAATGAGTGGATGAGGAACAGGGGCATCGAAGAAGCTGAGAGACGGACGAGAGAGTTATATGTAGTGAGGAGGAGAGAGGTGAAAAGATTAGTAAGAGAGAGTAAGAAGAGAGTGGATGAGGAATTTGGAAGGAATTTGAGTGCAAAGTGGAGGGAATGTAAGAAAATGTTCTGGAAGGAGGTAAAGGGAGATAGACAGGGTGCCAACGAAGTCAGTGGGGGTGTGAAAGATAAAAATGGTAGATTACTGGTGGAGAAGGGAGAAAAAGTAAACAGATGGAGAGAACACTTTAATGAACTGTTGAACATAGAGAATGAAAGTAATGCAAGTATAAGTGGCTGGGGAATGGCGGGGAGAAGGAGGGTTGTGAGAAGAGAGGAAGAAATCAGTAGGTTGGAAGTGGTGGAAGCAATGAAGAAAGTTAAAATGGGGAAAGCCCCAGGAATTGATGGAGTGTGTGGTGAAATGCTGAAGCATGGGGGAGAGATAGTAATAGAATGGATGTGGAAGGTGTGCAGATTGGCTTGGGAGGAGGGTAGAGTCCCGGAGGATTGGAAGTCAGGTATAATTATTCCTCTGTACAAAGGAAAAGGGGAAAAAGCAGTGTGTGGTAATCATAGGGGCATTTGCCTTCTCAGTGTAATAGGAAAAGTATATGGTAGGATACTTATTGACAGAGTTAGGGAAATTACAGAGGAATTAGTTGGAGAAGAACAAAGAGGTTTTAGGAAGGGAAGAGGTTGTGTAGACCAGATATTCATTCTTAGATCCTAAGTGGAAAAGTTCCTAGAGAAGGGCAAGAAGTTGTATACAGCCTTCATGGATCTGGAGAAAGCATATGACAGGGTGGATAGACAAGGATTGTGGAAGATATTAAGAATATATGGAGTGGATGGGAAGTTGTTGAAGGCAGTGAAGAGTATGTATGAGGGTGCTAAGGCTGCAGTGTGTGTGAATGGCAAACTGAGTAAATCTTTCCATTTGAAGGTTGGATTGAAACAAGGATGTGTCATGTCTCCAAGGTTGTTCAATCTGTACATGGATGGGGTTATAAAAGAGATATAAGGTTGGGCAGTGGATGTTGGAGTGGCCCTAGTGAGAGAGGGCAGTGTTTGGAAACTCCCTGTACTGTTGTTTGCAGATGATACTGTGTTGTTGAGCGAAGACGAAGGGGAGCTGCAAGGCTTGGTAGATGAGTTTGGGAGAGTGTGTAAGAAACGGAATCTAAAGGTGAATGTAGGGAAGAGTAAAGCGATGGTCTTCGAGAGAAGTGAAGCCAGTAAGTGTACAGTGAGATTGGCTGGGAAGGATATGGAGAATGTGAGTGAATTTAAGTACCTGGGCAGTGTGATGATTAAGGATGGAAGTCTGGAGGGTGCTTGAAAGGGTGCAGCAGGGAAGGAAGGTTGCTGGTTCATTGAAAGCAGTGATAAGAAACAGGGAGGTGAGCATGGAAGTGAAAAAGTTTTTACATGACAGTATTGTGATACCAACTCTAACATATGGAAGTGAAGCTTGGACCCTGTTGGAAGGACAGAAGTCAAGAGTGAGAGCAGTGGAAATGAGTTATTTGAGAGGAGCATGTGGAGTCACATGGAGAGACAGACTAACAAATGAGGAAGTGAAGGAGCGTTGTGGTGTGGTTGTGGACGTGATGGGAAGCGTTAGGAGAAACACGTTAAGGTGGTTAGGGCATGTGGAGAGAATGGAGAGTGAAGGACTGACGAGGAGAGTGTATGTGAGTGAGGTGGAGGGGGCGAGAGGGAGGGGGAGGCCGAGGATGAGATGGAGGGATGGAGTGGAGAGGTATATGAGAGAGGGGGATGTGAGTTGGGAGCGTGGTAGTGAAATGGCGAGGGACAGAGTGACATGGAGGCGATTTGTCTGTGGCCACCCCGTGCTGGATTGAGGCATCTGGCAATAGATAGATAGTCATAAAAGCCTTAATGTTGGGGGACATGAATGTGCTGGATGTGAGACTAGAGCTAGATTAGTTGCAAAGGTAAGGAGCTTGATGTATCCCTCATTAACCTTCTCATTACAAGAGCTGATCTTAAGCTTGATAAAATCATTTGGAGTTAGCATAAATACATCAGTAAAATAGGTCTCCAGAGTTTTAAGTAGGAAATACAGTACTTATATAATGCATACTTTTACTACTTTTTTTTAGCCCAAGAAGAAGGACTGGAGGAAACAGCATGAAGACTTCATTGCCACCATCCGTGCAGCCAAGACAGGAGGCGCTCCACCTCCGACAGACAACTCAGACTACGTGGAATGCCCTCATTGTGGACGCAAATTCAATGAGCAGGCAGCTGATCGACACATCCCTAAGTGTGCCTCTATCCTCAGCAACAAACCTGTTGGTCGTAGGCGGTAGAGGCTGAGTGAAGGAGAATGGGAGTGAAAGTGATCTCCAGGTGTAGCCACTAGTTCATTTACTGATCCAGAGAGACAAGTGGATAAAGTGGGTGGGAAGGACATGCAGGAAAGACCTTTACCTCCTCAGCCTGATGACATGGTCTTTATTTTGCTTTACTTTTGCAACCCTCAAAAAGTTATATTTAGGTTAGGAGAGACTTCTCAAATTGGAGGGATTAGATACAGCCTTAGTTAACCCCTTCTATACGTGAGGTCTTTTGTACGCAGAATAAAATTGTCCGGAGGGAGCAAGAATAAACAGGGAAATTACATCAACAGACTGAAGGGGCTGAATTCATTTTTTTGTTTTTCCTCTCTGATGTTTTGGACTACACACAGCCTATCTGTGGAGACTGTGTTCTGAAGTGTTCCCTCCCAGTCATTTCAGTTAGTTCCTTTACGCTTGTTTAAAACTGTCAGAGCCTAATGATAGCTTTCTAAATTAATCAGTAAAAATAAATGAGGCTGATTTCTTGCTTAATAAGGTTATATCCATAGAAGGTAAATGTACTGCTGGCTATCACTGTGTACACAGGATTATAACTGCTGAAGTGTTTGTAAATCTGGAAATAACACATAGAATTACAGGGATGTGAGTTCCCTTGTGATATGTTGGTTACATGTGTTATCTTCTGTAATAAGGCAGTTCTCTGTTCCAGCAAGTGGCATTCAGAGTAAGGTAATGATGTTTTTTACAGCAGCATAATGTTTCCATAGTAAGAAAAATGTGCTTTCCCCATGAAAAGTGCCTCAATTCTTTTAGGAATGTGATAACTATGTGGTGTAATATTTAGGATATTTGGCCACTATGTTCCCTCTGTGCTATATGTCGTCCGAGAAGCAGTAGAAGTTCCATTATCCAGGTACCTTAATAACTAGACCCTGAATATGCAAAAACACAAACAGTACCTTTTATCTTTGTATTGGAGGCTTTGATGGTTGGATGTGTAGAGTTTAAGCTTGCTAAAAACTAGAATTTTGTTCATGCCCAGCTATGGGTGGATGTTAGCAGTGAGTGTAGTGATGTATTCTGTCATGTTTTACCACATGATGAAACCTTGTCTAGGTTCTCTCAATGACAAGTGGACTCTTATTCACAAACAGTGCCACTCCAACAGAATACTTTTTTTTCATACTTTTATCCTTCAGAAAGTGTCCAGTGAGTGGAGATGGGTAGCTTCTGGTGATAGAAAGTCGTGTCCCTACAGACATTTGGTCCTTCATGACCAGTATAACATCACTGCCTGCTACTGCCAGGTCTTTGCAAGCCATGCATCCACTGCAGTTCATTCATTCATTCATATTTTTCTGATCCATTCAAACTCTTTACATTTCTGTTACATCTGTACGCATTTTCATGGTGATCATGTAACATCTGTGTATTTTCATCCATTATTCTCATCAGTTGATTATTCTTTACAGTATAACTGTGAATGACATGATAAATTAGGTTCAAACATGGTATTGCCAGATAATTTAGCTTAATCCAAATAATCTAAAAGACATAAGAAGACACCTGAAAATGGATAACTGAATTTCTACTGTAATGGGGCCACTGGACAGCTTTTTTTTTTTTTTTTTAATACAGAAGTAGTACATTCCAGTTTAACTGTACCATGGCCATGAGCTCATAAATTATACTATGTCTATGTCTATCTGTGTACCTGTATCTCCATTCCACCAACATGTGGTGCTCTGCAGAGATTGTATGTAGGGTGAGAAGTGCTTGTAAGTGTGATTGTTGTGTTGGAGTGGCTTTGGATGTGTGTCTAGTCTGTGAACCAAGTGTAATCGGCTCACCTAAGCCGACTGGGTGCAAGCATACTAGGATGTGACACTGGTTCAACCACAGCACCCCTTATATCTGCCACAGCAGTAAGTGGCTCGGTGACTGCTTCCCAAAGTTTTAACAACTCTGGCGGGAGGCAAACCCACATCCACCAGCGTGCGAGACACACACTCTACCACTGTACCACAGAGGCTGTGTGATGTGGCATAGTGAAAAAAAAAAAAAAGCAAGTAGGCATTCCATGTTACATTGTTTCATACCCCCATATTAGCTTCTTCACTCAGAAGGTGTATTATATACAGTACAGTATATTATATTTTTGCTACCTTCAGATATACTTCTCTAGCTTCAGGGAAGCCTCTTAGTCAAGGGGTAATAGAAGCTATTCCATTTACTACTTAACTGTGAAAAGTATCCCCAAAGCTTTTTATAATTGTCAAGTGGTAGTAAAAATAAAATAACAATACATCAAGGGGCTGAAGTGGTTAGAGGTGAATGTTAGATATGGCCCACCCCAAACTGTGTGCATGTTGGCAAATGTGATGTACGTCAGAATGTTAATGGTAGGGATGTGAGTTTGAAGTGAGTTTGTACTTTACTACATTGTGCAGATTAACCTTTGTGGCTTTCTGAGTAATCCACCATAAGTTATTAACAAATTTATTTTTAATGTAATAGCATATGTGTAATTTTAATAAAGCAGACTATTGAGTTTGGCTAAATCCCCACCAGATGCCATTACTTTACTGTAGTGTGAATAAGTGATTCAGAATTTTTCAACCAGTTATTTTTCCTATAACCATTATTCATTGGCCACACAGAATCCAGTAAGGAGGTAAAAGCAGAATGAGGGGTTTCCAGCCATCACTTTCACCAGTGGCTTGCATGTAGTGGGGATTCAACTTTACTCTGCCCTTACGCTTTTTATCCGGTGACCTATTTTTGGATTTATTCTCGCTATCACCAGGTGATTTTATTCAACACAGGACAGATCTCTAGTACTGAAGGGGTTATTGGAGGCTCTATCTAATCCCTTATCTTCATTTAAAAAGTCTGTCTCAAGGTGTATAAAACTTTGGATTTAGCAAGAATAATCTATGAAATATGTCATCAGACTGAAGGGATTAACGATCTTTTCACCCACAGCTTCAGAATAATGAGGGGTGACAGCTTTGGTTGGCATGAGAAACTTCCAGAACACCTAAAATAGTTTTTAGTTTGTTCAGCTGTGCAATTTTTCCTTATTTTGTCCTGCTGCTTTACCCATTCAACCAATGTCATTTTATTTCTTACTTGCTGTCTCTTGACTTTATTCAGCTTAGGATGGACTCTTCTTCAAACTAGATGGGTTAGATGCAACTTCATTAATCCCTTCAGAACCAGAGGGCTCTCCTAAGCTAAATCTAATCAGACAGCGGCAAGAATGGACTACAAAAAGAGATCTGGTTGAATTGGTTAATACAGAGTGATGCACAAATTGCCCTACCCAGGAGCACGAAGTGTTTCATGGCCTGGGAAATGGCAGCGTATGTGTTACCCTGTACAGTATATTATACCATGGTCTTTTTTTTTTTAGTGTACTTTGGCATCATAGTTTAATTTATATCAGAACACTATTTGATCTGTGATACTCTCATATGGGCAGTCAACTTTTACGATGTCATACCCCACACCAGTGGAAGTCCAATCAGAGAATCCTGTGAAAATTTCAAATGTGTAGACTAACTATAATTGAAGGCAGTGATAACCAATGTGTTTTTCCACAGGAGTTTATACTGTATATGTAAGTATGCAAAGGCTTTATTTTTGCTTGAGGGTTATAGTGGTAGTTGCTCATTTTTTGAACACTAAGCAGAAAAATAAATGTGAAAAACCTACTTTCTAGGTACTGAATAATGTAAACTGATAATTTACCTGTATGTGCAACTAAAAATCTAGAAAATTAAATCTGTAGGTGATGAAAGTGTGATCATTACTGCAGTAGCATGGAAAAGCTGTAATGAAATCAACAAAAAAAAGTCAAGCATAAAATGCTGATGACCCAATCCTGTATTAATGATTTATCTAATGCAATAATGGATGGCTGTGTGCCAGTTTCATGTCACTAGTTCCTTGTTGAGACCTTATGATAAAAGAGGAGGAGTTAACTTATGATGCTGTTGTATGTCTGTCACTGATGTATATCTGTCACCTGCCAAAGGCATTGTAAACTATTGACTCTTGTGAATTGTATGGAAATAGTTTTTTGTATGTTGGAACCAGGATTTTGAGGGCTTGAGTGATGTGATTGATTGCATGGCCTATTATCTTTGGGCATGCAGCTTTATTATTATACTTTGACGCTTTGTTTCTTGACCCTAAGTGGGAATTAAGATTGGGGTGGTGATGATGATTATGATGATTTTTTTTTTTTCTCTTTTTGAGGTGGAGCCAAGATTTTTAAGGCCAGGATGATGTGTGAATGATTTTGTGGTCCATTTTACTGAATAAGCTGTTGATAGTTATAGTTTATGCTTTGTCCTCATAAATGGATCCTACCTCACCCCATCTTTTAGGTGAGAACTAAGGTTGGAATGGTGATGACAGTGATAATGACAGTGATGATGATGGTAATGGTGATGATAATAGTGATGATAATGATTTTGTTTTGTCTGTGAGTTGAAGCCAGGTTTTTGAAGACTTGGATAGCTAGCTCATTTCACTAGACGTGCTGTGGATATAGCACTGTTACTTTTATGCTTTCTCGTTCTTTGCTTCTGGGTACAACCTCATCCTGTTTCTTGGGTTGGATTTAGGGTTAGGATAGTGATGATGATGGTGATTAGGCTAGTATGGTTGTCTTAAAGCGAACGGATGTCCCAGTTACGCTTTGTATCAATCAGTCATACAAATCGCAGGAGTTAACCATAATTTCAGTAACTTGGCAGGTGACATGTGCACAGCAGTACTGGAAGTCTGTTTACTGTAGGAACTCCAGTTCTTTGCAGTGTATGTTAGCATGTATTAATTCCTTCAACCTGAGTATGTTATTAATGACCAAGTACAATAACAAGCATCAAAGCAAGCCTGAGGACAGCAAATCACCCAGGGGGTTTAGGGTGGGCTCGTGGAATGTGGGAAGTTTGAGGGGAAGAGTGGGGGAAGTTGTTGAGGCATTTAGTAGGAGGTGGGTGGATGTGGCTTGTTTGCAGGAAGTCCGGTACAGGGGTGGATCAGCCAGAAAGATTGCTGGGAAGGATTGCTACTATAAGCTGTTTTGGCAGGGGGGAACTGACGGATATGGGGGTGTGGGTGTGTTGGTTGCGGAGAAATGGGTGGAGTATTGTATGAATGTCATGAGAGTAAGTGATAGGATAATAGTAGTGAAAATTTTGATCGGACGGGTGATTGTTTCATTTATATCAGCATATGCTCCGCAGGTAGGATTGGATGACGCAGAGAAGGATAGATTTTGGGATGATTTAATACGTGTAGTAAGTGGTATGGGTGATGATGAGGTAGTGGTTCTGGGTGGGGATTTAAATGGTCATGTTGGTGAAGCAGCTCAAGGTTATGAAGGAGTCCATGGAGGATGTGCATATGGTGTGAGGAATGCGGAAGGGGAAAGAATACTCGAGTTTGGGGAGGCTATGGACATGATTGTGTGCAACACACATTTTAGAAAAAGAGTGAGTAGATTGATTACGTACGAGTCCGGGGGAAATAGTAGCCAGATAGATTATTTTCTGGT
>JAGKTI010002452.1:24465-45525 GCA_018397915.1 Birgus latro
TGGCCATTTTCTGCAAGACTGAAAATATTATCTTCCATTAAGCATTTTTTTTTTTAATCTATATATTTCGCTTTTTATTTCATCTGAGACAGCTGTGGTTACATGAAATTCAATGAGGCTTAGTTATGAGGTCCCTTCAGTCTGACTGCATTTGACCATCAACTGAGCTGAAAGAAGTTGTGGATTTTTGTTAGATGAATAAATGTGTTGTAGTAGCGGCAACAGGTTTCGGGAATATTCTAGAAATTTTATATTAATAGGTGGCAACTTTTTAGAGAATTTTCTTTTCAGAGATTTTCCATGATCGGTTTGTTTAAAGCGAGTTTAACCATATTTTTGGATCTCAAACATACAGAGATTGTATTCTACAGATATATCCCCTGCTACAGCTATTTTTACGGAAGTATAGGCCATTTTATTTTCGATTTCCCCATTGAGCTACAATCTAGCAGTTTGGGAGGACAACGTTAGCAATAGGAGTTAGGAAATGCGGACGAAGGCCTCCAGCAGAAAAACAAGGTTGGGGAAGTATACGATGTTTCTCCTTTCTTAGTTAGTTTACTGTATGGCCGTGGTCTTGATCTCCCCTCAACGGACATTTAATTGGTCTGGCTGTTTTCTATTCATCCCTACTGTGAAGTAAGGGCTAGTACATCGGCAGTGTGAAGTCGTCGGTGCCCTCGACCAAGCCCCTATCTCCGATCAACACTGTGTACTGTGAGCACAGCAGGCTCATGTGAGGCTGCGATACCCTGTCATTTCAAGACCTGTCAGTATGCTTACTGTTACATCGAAGCATAGTAAAGAAGGTAAGTTATCCCAGGCTTACTTTTGTGAAATGCAATAAATACTAACCATTAAATTAATATGCTCATAAATCGTACAATTTGCAGTTTCATTCAGCCATGGAATCTTGAAATTTCCTTTTGGCTATACACATCGCACTTACTACCGTTTTTACTAGTTCGTTGCAATGCACTTTTTAGTACTAAAGAGATACCCTAAGGAGTGGGAGTGGTGGTTGTTCAGCTCATAGCTCCGTCCGTTATCGAATCAATGTCCACACTAGATTAACTTAGGTTAAGTTAGATTGAATTTAATTACAGTAGGTTAGGTAGTAGTTGTTCCCTAGGCAGTCTGGCCGAACAGCCTCGAGTCCCTAAGGAAGGCCACGGCAGAGACTGGGCTTTCCCACAGAGCTCTCAAGGAGTGGATGTTGTGTTGTTGGCGTAGGTAATTGTGTGCAGTGCAGTCTTCCATGATGTGCTTAATAGTATGGGGTGCTGTGTTACATCCTGGACAGGCATCAGTGACAGAGTCATCCAGCCTCTTCTGATAATGAGATGCCCACATCTCAGCCTGCCCAAGTGGACCCTGTCTTCACGGGGAAGATAGGATTCAGAAGGATGAATTTCAGGAGGCCGTGCATGCAGCTGTGTGTTGTCTTTGAGTGACTGAATGGAATGGCGAGTGATCTGAGTGTGAATATGCTTCTGGAAGCTGGTCTGAGGTGGGCAGGGGGGAAGAGATGATAGTACAGTATTTGTGTATGATATCGTGTGCTGGGTGTTGTTTTGATGTTCCTTGCTGTGTGTGTGGATATGCTGCCATGTAGTGTAGTGGATGTTGTGGGTTTGTGGAGGCTGCAGTGAGAGTTTGGGTGCCTCTCTGTCTAGATGATCCTTGACTTTGAGGACTTTGGTTTCTTGGTGTAGGTGGTCTGTAGGTGTAGTAGCTGTGCAGCCTGTGATTATTTTTAAGGCCTTGTTTTGTATGGTCTGAAGAGTGTTGTAGTGTGTTTTAGTGAGGTAGGAGCCCAAGCAGGGCTTGCATAATTCATCACTGAACGTATATATTGTTTGTGTACTGTGGTGGTGGTTTCTTTGTTGTGTCCAAATGTTGTATGGGCAAGTGACTTCAAGGCATTGAGTCTAGGTGTTAATTTATTTTTGATGTTTGTGATGTGTTGTTTAAATGACATTGATGTATTGTATGTTACACCAAGGATTTTGGGTGTGTGTGGTAGGGGAGTGTTGTCTATGGTGAGGTGTGGAATGTGACTGTGTTCTGCTGTCCAGTTTGTGAGAAGGGTCACTGTAGATTTGGCTGGGGCTATTTTGAGTCTGTTTGTGGTGAACCATTCATGTAGTGTGTTGAGGTAAGGTAGGAGGATTTGTGTGGCTGTGTTTGCATTTTGGTGTGTGCATGTAAGTGTTATGTCATCTGCATAGGTTAGGTTTAGTTAGTTGCAATGAAAGTGGAGATAGGAGCTGGAATAAACCATTTCAGCCATCCTCCCCCCACCCAACCCCCACTCTTTATCTGCCTTGTACTAATGAGTGCATTTGTGACAAGTATTTAGTAAAAATGGCAGTAGAAGACAAGATGTGTATATTGTCAAAAGGAAATTCTAGATTCCATGGTTGTACGAAACTGTAAATTGACCCACAAATCTATGCAGTTCTAAGCTCTTTCACCTGTATAATTGTGTCAAAAAGGCCCCCCCCTTTTTTTCTACATTGTTATGGGGAGCTTCAGTAGGTATATTTTGTCTTCTCCAAAATGAGTGGTTTATGAAAAAAAAAAAAAAATGTTCAAATTCATTTACTAAAATCGACCAGAAAAAAAAAATGTTTTGAAAGCAAGCTGTGTGAACCACCGAAAGTGACCAGAGATTCTCTGGCTCCTGTAGGTAGTAGTCTCCATCTTTTATTGCTTGTATGTTAAACTAGACTTGCCAGAAATTGCCTAACCTGATTTTAATGTAGATGTGATAATGGATGGAGCTGGGAGCCAGACAGTTCACTCTCTTCCTCCTTATTTATTAACCTGGGTACAAATAGGCATACTGTACTCTTAGTTTTGGATGTATGAGGAATTTCAGATTTTAACCCACCTCAATCACTAGATCTCCTTACAGGGAGTATTTTGAACACCAGAACAAGCATTCGCAAATGAATAATAGCATCGTAAATGAATTTACAAAATTTTTCCATGTTTTAGAACTTACTATGTCAGGAGATCCTACAGGTGCTGTTAGAGAGCTCCTGTGTATTTGTATTTTTGTTACTAGTTGCCAGTAGGCATGCATTAGTGCCTGACGTTCAGTGGCTGATTGCTTTTTTTTTTTTTTTTTTTTAAGTTGATTGGTGCTTTTGTTTTCATCCTCATCAATCATAGGTCGGCATAATTGATGGTCACTTCGCGCCTGATTTTGAATTTCAGCACCAGGATGATGTCTCCGTGCTCCGCCTGTGAGTGATTACTTCTCAGTACAGTAATTGCAAAATTTTTGGGGGATTATGCAGACATCTGAAGCTATTGTATTAAGTTTTTAAGACAACATGGTGTTCTGGCAGGTCAGGTGATCTGTAAAAATGTCAAAAATCCATGTTGCTTCAGAGACAATAAACATATCTGGTTTTGTGGCTATAGCATCCCGATTCTGAAAACAAAATGGAGAAAAAGTGCAATTACCAAGTGTCTGATTTTAAGAGTTGCTTACTTTCCTTGACAGTGGTAGGTTAGGTTAGGGATTTAGGCTAGACATGGAAGCTATGTTTTCCCGATTGATTTCGATGTGTTTTGAACGATTTTGATCCTCATATGTATCGGAAATTGTAAGTTTTTCTGTTCTTCCCCCAGCAAAACCCCTAGATGGGGATGAGGGAAAATCACAGAAACTACCGGTAGTAATTTGTGATAGAAATTAAGGTCAAAATCATGTAAACCGCATTAAAAACCACTGGAAAAACATTGTATGTCAAAATCCAGAGATGTCCGAAACTAAAAATTCACTGTACAGAAAAGTGCATATGCAATGGATGTGCTGAAGAGAAATTGCTTATAATATCATAAACTAAATGTTGAGCGTATCAGTTTGTCTCAGTTAACTGGGTGTAATTCTGAAATTGTACCAGATTTTTTACATCAGTAGAGGACGGTGCTCAGATTGCAACATACTGGTATTTAAATAAAAATCTAATTAAATTTCAGTTGCTTGCCTTATTATTTTGTTAGTGACCATTATGACTAAATTGACCCTTAGTAGATTTTTACTTGGAAATTTCCAAGCTCATTTTTCTATCTATCTATTTATTGCCAGACGCCTCAATCCCGAACGGGGTGGCCACAAACAAATCGCCTCCATGTCACTCTGTCCCCTGCCATTTCACTACCACGCTCCCAACTCACACCCCCCTCTCTCATATACCTCTCCACTCCATCCCTCCATCTCATCCTCGGCCTCCCCCTCCCTCTCGCCCCCTCCACCTCACTCACATACACTCTCCTTGTCAATCTTTCACTCTCCATCCTCTCCACATGTCCAAACCACCTTAACATGTTTCTCCTAACGCTTCCCATCACGTCCTCAAGCACACCACAACGCTCCTTCACTTCCTCATTTGTTAGTCTGTCTCTCCATGTGACTCCACATGCCCCTTTCAAATAACTCATTTCCACTGTTCTCACTCTTGACTTTTGTCCTTCCAACAGGGTCCAATCTTCACTTCCATATGTTAGAGATGGTATTACAATACTGTCATGTAACAACTTTTTCACTTCCATGCTCGCCTCCCTGTCTCTTATCACTGCTTTCAATGAACCAGCAACCTTCCTTCCCTACTGTACGCTTTCAAGCACTTCACCCTCCAGACTTCCATCCTTACTCATCACACTACCCAAGTACTTAAATGCACTCACATTCTCCATATCCTCCCCATTCAATCTCACTGTACATTCACTGTCTTCACTTCTCTCGAAGACCATCACTTTACTCTTCCCTACATTCACCTTTAGATTCCGTTCATCTACCAAGCTTTGCAGCTTCCCATCGTCTTCCCTCAACAACACAGTATCATCTGCAAACAACAGTACAGGGAGTTTCCAAACACTGCCATCTTTCACTAGGGCCGCTCCAACATCCACTGCCCGACCTTGTATCTCTTTTATAACCCCATCCATGTACAGATTGAACAACCATGGAGACATGACACATCCTTGTTTTAATCCAACTTTCAAATGGAAAGATTCACTCAGTTTTCCATCCACACGCACTGCAGCCTTAGCACCCTCATACATACTCTTCACTGCCTTCAATAACTTCCCATCCACTCCATATATTCTTAATACTTTCCACAATCCCTGTCTGTCCACCCTGTCATATGCTTTCTCCAGATCCATAACGGCTGTATACAACTTCTTTCCCTTTTTTAGAATCTTTTCCACTAAGGATCTAAGAATGAATATCTGGTCTACACAACCTCTTCCCTTCCTAAAATCTCCCTGTTCTTCTTCAACTAATTCCTCTGTTATTTCCCTTACTCTGTCGACAGGTATCCTACCATGTACTTTTCCTATTGCACTGAGAAGGCAAATGTCCCTATGATTACCACACACTGCTTTTTCCTCTTTTCCTTTGTACAGAGGAATAATTATACCTGACTTCCAATCTTCCGGGACTCTACCCTCCTCCCACACCAATCTGCACACCTTCCACATCCATTCTATTACTATCTTTCTCCCATGCTTCAGCATTTCACCACACACTCCATCATTTCCTGGGGCTTTCCCCATTTTAACTTTCTTCATTGCTTCCACCGCTTCCATCCTACTGATTTCTTCCTCTCTTCTCACAACCCTCCTTCTCCCCGCTATTCCCCAGCCACTTATACTTGCATTACTGTCATTCTCTATGTTCAACAGTTCATTAAAATGTTCTCTCCATCTGTTTACTTTTTCCCCCCCTAAACCCAGTGTGAGATTCTTCGAGTATTTTCTTGCTGCATTGTCAAGTTTTGATGTTTGTTAGTGTTTAACCCCTTACCCGCGGGGATGGCTGGACCACGACGTGCCCCTCCCGCGAGGATGGCAGGTAATCTAGACAATATACTTCCATATCAGTGGAAGTATCACTTAGCCTTTTCCCTTTTTTTATATATTCTTTAGTATGAGAATAGGTCATAAAGGACATTTCAATGTGTAATGAACAGGGAAAATTAGTGACCAACTACACGTGGGTGTTGTCAGGTGATAAATTAGCTATTTCATGGCCAATGACAGTATCAGTTAGCCTTTTCCCTTTTTTTTATATATATATATTTTTTAGTATGAGAATAGGGCATAGGGCACATTTCAATGGAAAAAGCGAATGGAAAAAAAACGGCCGGGAGTTGCGTTGCGTGGCCAGGCTGTAACTATGTGGGGGAGAGGGTAAGGGAGTGGAGGTGGGGAGGTGAGGCAAACACAGAAAAATGGCTAAATTGGTAACACTGGATGCAAGTATTAGCAGTGCTGCCTATAGCTACACACTTGCTGTACTGATAGATGATACAAGACCGTACTTGAAAGTCCAGGCGATTTAAAATATCCCTGGATCACAGAAGTCACGCCCCATGGTATGGTACCGGCACTTATGTAATGAGCGTCACGGAAGTGACGGCCCGTGGGTAAGGAGTTAAAAAGCAGTCTTTGTTTACAATCCCCCATGGCACTGAAGACATGCAGGTACCACTGTTTGTGCTTGCTGAAGACAGACAAACACCATCTTATGTTGCCATGTTTGGCACAAAATTACCCTTGTTGCTGATTTATTCAAACCTAACCTATTTTACACTAACTTAACTAAACTTATCATAACCGAACCTAATGTCATATTGTTTGTATTGTATTGTTTATAAAGGCTCCAACATGCTTGCAAGTATTGGCCACGGTCACCTGTCAGCTTTCCGTGCTGCTTAGTCTTTGGCAGCCACCCTGTTCAGTCCCTTATCCCTGAGCCACACTCTGTGATCTTGTCTTTTGTTGTTTTTGGTTTGCCCCTACCCTTGTCATCTTGTTCACACCTGTCACCATCCGCTCCTCTTTTTTTTTTTTTTTTTTTTTTTTTTAAAGGAAAAAAGAACCTAAGGCCAGGATCTCGCAAACCGTTCCTTCCAAGGAAAAAACAAAAAAAATACAAAAGAGAACCAAATTCAAGATCCGTCATCCCATCAGCATGCCCAAGCCATGTCTGTCTACTCCTCCTCTTCACGACACCTTAATATGACTGTCTACTCTTCACAACAGCTTACAGTCAAGTCCATCCTTCCTCTCAACTATTCAGTCACAGTCCTAGCCCCTCAGACCTCTCATTCAAGGAGGCACTGTACATCCATCTTATCATTGTCATTCCTGTATGTTTGAACCTACAAATACCCTCTACCTTTACTGCCCAAGTCTCACAATCATACAGCATTACACTCCTAACATATGCCACATACAAGGATCTCTTAGCAGTGAGAGAGAGTCCTCTCAGTTTGAGGAGAGGCAACAGCTCCCAAAACTTCCTCCAACTACTCCTTACTGTAGCCATAGAGCTAGCTCCAGTCCCACCTCCAACACACAATGTGTTCCTCAAGTAATGGAACTCTTCCACACACACTGGAGACTCTCAAGCAAGATCATTCCTGTCTTGCCTGTCAGTCTCTACATTCTTTCCCTGACTCACTGTATACATGAAATCAGTATTATTTTGCATCCTGCTGTTGACACCACCACATCTCGTAGGCACTCATTTATCACAAACACTGCACAAGATGGAGTTACTTCTCACACCCTTGTGACAGATGCACATAGGAACACTCCCTTTGCTTTAACTGGGCTCCCACCAGCCATTGATATCATCACTTTTGTTTTATCAGCATTTGCTGTCAAACCCTTATGCCCCCTCCAGAGAGAAGAAAAATGAGAGAGAAACATGGATCTGAGAAAGAAAAAAAAAATTGAAAAAGGAATAGCTCAGAAACAGGTTCAGAGCAAATTGGCACTAGGCAAGCAACAAATTACATCACTGAAAGACAAAAATAAGGTTAAATCACGAAGTGGAGAGAGAAGATGATAAAGAGAGCTGAAGAATTTTTCAGAGAACTGTATGCATCAAAGACAGTAGTACTAACAGCAATTTTCAGTTGACAATTCAGATACCAGAGGTAACCCCAGATGAAGCAAAATTTCCTCTCAGAAGTATGAAAAGAAGAAAGGCCCCAGAAAGTGGAATAGTAGCAGATTTACTGTACTGTTGGATCCAGAAGTTAAAACTGATTCACTCACTTATTTACCCAATGTATAAAGAAGAAACTTCCAAAACATGGTGTAATGCAGTAATTATTGTGCTTTACAAGAAAGGTGACCAAAAAATCTTAGTAACTGTTGACTTACTAGCTTATTATCAGTTATTTACAAACTCTTCACTAAAATTCATACGAGCAGAATAACAAATTTGGAAGAAAACCAGCGTTGTGAGCAGTCATCGACTTGGTAGAGCACATAGCGATTATAAACTGATTTGGAACAATGAGTAAATGAGAACATTTTATAATGCTTGAAGACACAGAAAGGGAGCTACTGTAGTTGTTACATAAAGACTTACAAAAGATTAAGTCATGTGTCTGGGAGATAGTTTCACCAGAAAAATATTTACAGCATACACTGAAAGCATTTTCAGAAAGCTAGAATGAGATAACAAAGGAGTAAACATACATGGAGAAAACTGTTCATGATTTGCAGATGACTTGGTGGTGGGATGAGGTGTAGAAGCCGCAGTTAAGGAGAAAAGAAGGTTTTTCCGGGAATGGAAGAAGGGTGGTAACAGGGAGGAGTATTTGGCTGCCAAGCTTAGGGCTAGAAGAGAGGTATACAGGGTGAAGTCTGAGTCACAGAGACTTACTTGATAAGCTAAATCATGGGGATAGGAAAAATACAATTTTTAGGATGGCAAATCAGGTGAAGAGGGTTAATCGGGACATTGTAGGTGAGCAGTGTGTGTGAAGAATGATGAAGGAAGGGTAGTGGTGAACATTGGGGATATTAAAGATGCATGGAGAGAGCATTATAGCCGGTTGTTGAATGAGGAGTTTGATTGGGATAGGGAAGGTTTAGCGCCAGCAGATCCAGTGTTTTGGCCCTTGGCCTTTGATTGGCACTGCTACTGTGAGTGAGGCAATAGGCAGGATGCGGGTGGGGAAGGCGGCAGGTGTGTCTGGGTTGACTGTTGAAATGTTGAAGGCCTCAGGAGGTACTGGGGTGAGGTTAGTCACTGACCTGATAAATATGATTATATATGAGTGTGTTGTCCCAGATGATTGGCTGAAGAGTGTAATTGTAAGTGTGTACAAAGGGAAGGGTGATGCCCTGGAAAGGGGAAATTACAGAGGTATAAAGCTCTTAGATCAGATAATGAAAGTAATGGAGAGAGTTCTAGAAGGTATGATTAGAGAAAGAGTGAATATTGATGAGATGCAGTTTGGGTTTATGCCAGGCAGGGGGACCACTGATGCCACGTTCATTGTTTGACAGCTTCGGGAAAAACATATTGGAAAGAAAAGGGAATTGTATTTTGTTTTTGTTGATCTGGAAAAGGCCTTTGACAGAGTCCCTAGTGAGGTGGTGAAGTGGGCGATAAGAAAGCTAGGGTTGGAAGAGTGGCTGGTTAGGGTGGTTATGGCCATGTACATGGGTGCTTGCACCCAGGTAAGAGTGAATGGAGTTTTGAGTGATGAGTTTTCTGTGAATGTTGATGTGCATCAGGGGTCAGTTTTGAGTTCCTTGTGTTTATCATGGTGCCTGAAGCCCTCTCACGTGACTTCAGAGATGGACTCCCGTGGGAGATGTTGTATGCTGATGGTTTGGTGTTGATTGTGGAGAATGAAAACGAGGCGGAGGAAAGATTTAAGAAATGGAGAGATGGTATGGGGCACAAGGGCTTAAGGGTAAATGCAGATAAAACAAAAGTGATGATATCTAGGGTTGGTGGCAGTACAATCAGAGGAGAGGGAGAGTGGCCATGTGCAGGTTGCCACCAAGGTGAGGGAAGTAATTCCATCTTGTCCAGTGTTTGTGATAAATGGGTGCACAAGAGATGTAGTGGTATTAGAGGTAGAGTGCGAGATAATGCTGATTTTATGTATGCTGCGTGTTGGGGAGAGCAGGTGGAGATTGTTAGGCGTGAAAGGATTGAACTTGCTGGTGAGTCTCTTGAGTGTGTGGAAGAGTTTTGTTATTTGGGAGACATGTTATGTGCCGGAGGTGGGGCTAGAGCTAGCTCTTTTGCTAGGGTGAGAAGTGGTTGGAAGAAGTTCAGGGAGCTGTTGCCTCTCCTGACATTGAGAGGACTCTCTTTATGTGCTAAGGGGTCTTTGTATGCAGCATGTGTTAGGAGTGTGATGCTGTATGGTAGTGAGACCTGGGCAGTAGAGAAAGAGGATATTCGCAGGCTTAAACGTACAGAAATGACAGTGATTAGGTGGATGTGCAGTGCACCCCTGCTTGCAAGGCCTGGGGGGGCTGGATTTACAATGGAAGAGTTGAGAGGTAGGATGGGACTGAAGTGTATTGGTGTTGTGATGCGGAGAGGTAGGCTGAGGTGGTTTGTACATGTGGAGAGGATGGGGGATGATAATTGGGTGCAGAAGGTGAGAAGTGTTAATATTGGGGGAGGGGTAGACCGAGAAAGACATGGGATGAGGTCATTAAGTGTGACTTCAGGATTAAGGGATTGAACAGGGAGGCTGCCAAAGATCGAGCAGCATGGAAAGCCGCCATTAGGTGACCAAGGCCGATGCATGCAAGCATGTTGGAGCCTTCAAAAATGAAACAAAGCAATTTCCTCATCCCAGATACAGCAGACACATTGCAAAAAATGTTAAATGGCCTAAGTTGAGATTGTCTTAGAGAAGGGCTGCAGATGAACCATAATTAAATGTTTAATCCAAATGCACAAAAGAGCATATCAGAATAAATTAATACATTTCTTAAGAAGTTGAGAATGACTTGTGGCAGACAGCTACAAAGACCAATGAAAGACCCTGAAAATGAATAAAAAGATTCATTACAGTTAGATGGAAAGCTTTCACTAAATGCAGAGATGTCATGAAAAGTAGCTTGCCAGTATGTATGAAGCAAAATGTATATAATAATTGTATACTCCCGGCTCTGATGTATGGTTGTGAAACCTGGAAACTAACAAAATCAGTGGAAAATAAACTAATCCATTCTCAGAGAGTAATGGAAAGGCCAGTGTTGGGAATATCTTTGATGGGAAGATAGCTCGGGTGAAAGACCAGATAAATCAAAGACTTTATGTAAAATTAGCTATAAACTGAAATGGAGGTGGACAGGTCATTTAGCAAGAATAAGGGATAACGGATGGAGCAAGAGACTGACTGACGGGACTCCAAGAGGTTGCAAGCATAGAAAAAGGGGGGGGGGGGCAGACAGGAGGTGGAGATGAGATAGTGAAGTTTGCAGGCAAGCAGGCAAAACCTAGCAGAGGTTAACTTAGTTAGGGAATATGTGGAGAAGGTTAGGGAAGGGCTTTGTTCAGCATTGGACATGCAGTGGCTGATGATGATGATTTATTCATTATGTTGTGGCCTAATAAAATTGTGCCCTTATAGTTGTGTCCCCTGGCTTATCTGGATGTGAAGCCAGTTGACAACAGATAGATGCTGCCTGTCTGCAGTCCACCATCTTCCTTTCAAGCTATAAGGCATGGAGTTATGGGATGTTTATATAATGCCAACAGAACTACCCAGACACAGTATTTGTGGCCCACCATATGAAGGCATCCCTCACAGCACTGGACAGAAAAGGTTTAGTGGCGTAATATTTTTTCAGGTGATAAATGGACTCTCAGCCATGGAGTTGAACCTGCCCATGAGATAGACACAGGAACATCTTCATGGACTGCCAGCTGCATCCACCATTTTGTAAGTGTATGAATGTGATTTTCTTCCATTTATGGCTCCAAGCCCATCTGTCTGTGAATCTGGTGGACTGCAGGCTGATGTTGCCCTTCTACAGTCCACCTCTCCCCCCCCCACAGTATTTCGGAACTGGGAGTTTAGGGACATTTGTGTATTGGAAATGCCATTCTCCTGCTGTCCACCATCTTTCTTTTATGGGCTAGGCAGTTGAGGCATGTTTGTGTATATGTGTTACTGTTCTCCTGCAGTCCATCATTCTCCTTTTTTTGGAATAGGCAGTTGAAGCAGCTTTTGTATTGATGCTGCTATTCTCCTATAGCTAGTTTGCCATCCTCCTTCTGTGGAGTAGGATTTTGAGGGATGTTTATACAGTACAGTATATTGTTGCTAGTGCATAAAGGCATTCCTCTCCTTTACTAGCTTGTCTCTTAGGTATAGCACATCAGGTATATATGTACAGGCCAGGGATCAAGGTTACATTTTGGTGTAGATGTGATTTTTTGCCAGTAACTTACTTGCTTAACCCGTAATCACTCGGCTTGTCCGAGATTCCGAAAAGAGGCCTATTTTGCGTCGTGGACAAGACGGTGTTAGGCCTATGAGGCTGGCTGCCCATGACATCTCAAATTGAGATGTGCTGTTTCCGTGTGAGGTGCAGTCATGTGGCTCCTGTCTCTACCATAGAGTTAGAGCCCCATTGTCTGGAATCCTGGACATGTCTGAGGCGTAGAAAAAAACCTTCATTTTGCAAAATTGCAGAAAGCAACCTATGGAGCATCACGTGGGACGTATGAACTCCACGCATGCCAAGTTTCAGTGGCATAACTCAAGACTGGGGCTGGCTGTGATCCTTAGAAGATGAAAGTCATGTTTTCTCCCATTTTTGACACCTTTTTTTCATTTTTTTTTCCTTCTATGCTAGTTTCATTTCGAAATGTAAGTAACAAATAATTTACTTTAGAAATGCATGTATTTCATGTAAAAAGTATAGGAATAAAATCTGTGCCATTTATATATACATTTTTTAACCCCCAAGGGAATGTCCGGAATCCCGGACGTGTCTGGGGTTAAAGTACGAATCCAAAAGCCTGGTGATTACAGGTTAAGATGACTGGATGAATTTTGTATGGGTAAGTACATGATGAGGATTGACACCACTTATTTAATTTGAATGCTTTGGATTGGTTATATGATGGATATCATGAATTGTGTACGTGTGAATAGTTATACTGTACCTGCGTCTTATTATTATGATTCATGGGGGACCAGATGGTGTCTGAGTGTTGACCCATTTCATTAGGCATGCCATTGAGTAGTCCTCCCACTTCCATTTAATTTTTTCCCTTGCTATCTGGACATAGCCTCACCGCATGAGGTTAGGAAAAAGGCAAGTGATGATGACTTTATTATTACCATTATTAATTATGTATAATAATAATAGTAATAATAATAATTGTTATTATTTTTGTTGGTTTGCTGGGGGGGGCCTGTAGCATGGGACCTTTTGATGATGATGATGAATTTATGCTTACTACGACGAGACTGATTTATTCGTATTTGGAGACAGCAATCATTGTGAAGGAACTGAATTATCTATAACCCTGTTTCCCAGTAATCTCTCCATTATCCGATGTAATAGAGCCAAAGGCGTGTCCAAAAATTGGTTCTGTCCGGATATTGGCCCTGAAGCTCCCACACTGGTACTTTCGGACCCTAACCAAACCTAACTCAGAAAATTACCTACCTACCTCCCTACTGAACTTGTATAGCACTTATTTAAGACCCTATTCTCATAAATAATGGACACAAAGCATGAATTAATTGAAATTTAACCAGAAAATTATGATTCAGAGGTGAGTATGGCAAAGATGTTCACCAGTTGACAGCATAGTAAATGTAGGTAACAGACGTGAAAATCACTAAGAAAATCACCTTTTTCACAGCCTGTGCACTCAAATATGGGACACAAAGCATGAAATAAATAAAATGTAATCAGAAAAATGATGAGTTAGAGGTGAATATGACAAATATGTTCACCAGCGGACAGCATAGTGAACGTAAGTAATGGACATGAAAGTCACCTTTTTCACAGCCTGTGCACTCAAATATGAGACAAAAAGTATGAAATAAATAAAATGTAACCAGAAAAATGATAAATTAGAGGTGAGTATGACAAATATGTTCACCAGCTGTCAGCATAGTGAACACAGGTAACAGACATGAAAATCACTATGAAAATCACCATTTTCACAGCCTATGCACTCAAATATGGGACACAAAGCATGAAGTAAATAAAATGTAACCAGAGAATGAGGATTTAAAAGTGATTATGGAAAATATTTGGCAGTTGACAGTGTACTTACATGTCCATGGTGGTTGTTATGAATATTACCCCATCTCTAGGACTCTGACAGTTGTGAAAATGCTCTTGAAGCATGTATGTAATCCAGTGTTGAACTGCACTTAATCCTTAGCACTGTGAATTATGATTGTTTAAACAAAAATGAACACTACCGCCAGCCATCCCAACAACCGTTTCCTCATGATGGCAGTTGAGAGAGAACCAGGGGGTGGGAAGGGGGAGAAGCCCACTGAAACACTGTTGTTCGGTGCCACGTGCCAAATTAAAACGTACGGGTCAAAAATAGTTTTTTTTTTTTTTTTTTTTTTAGTTCCAAACACCCAAGCCAACGATGTCCGGACAGTGGTGGTGTCCGAATATTGGCCATCCAGATAGTAGAGTGATTACTGTATATACTATAGTCCTTCCAATATATGGTGAGCGTTTGGGCATTGGCTTTTCTGGGGGTTCCCCCATGTGCGACGCTGCCAAATCCCGCCCAGCGCACATCACTCTGTCTTATAATTATGTCATTTATTTACTGCTTCTGAATTAATTTGTATATATTCACTACTTTAATAAGGCTATATAGTGTTATGAATGTATCTTTCTTTTTATAAAGCAATTATTTTGTATAAATACAACAATACTTGGCAGCGCTGCTGTCCGACATTGCTTTTCTCCAAGCTTGGGGATGACCGTTCTAATTCAAAGATCAGGTTGCCGCCACCCAAGATGGACCCCTGCTACACCTGCTACTCATTCTCGTGTGCTACACAGCCGAGAGAGGCAACTTATTTACAATGTAAATAAGTATTTTTTAGAATTTACCCAGTAATCCGACAATTGACCCTGTACGAGGTTTGGCAATGTCGCATGCGGGGAAACCCCCGGAAATGACAACGCCAAAACGCTCACCATGTATTGGAAGGACTATAGCTTGTCTAAAATTGTCCTCTCTCCATATTCAGTGCTGAGTTGTATCAGGATTAACGTAAGACTAATGCTAGTCATGAAGAGTTGTTTAAATAATGCAGAGCCATTGTATTGTCTTATTCTGATGGCTGAAGGTACCCTCTTCATGCCACTCACATTCTTTCATTTGAGAGATAGGAGGTAGATGAGGAATGTTTTAAATGAATAGTGGAGAGACATAGTTTTATAGCCACTGTATGAAGGCATCTTCTCCTCATTAATATTGTTTCTTCATATTTATGCCTTAAAACTTACATAAATAATATGCAAGAGAATCTGTCTATATATCTATTGCCAGATGCCTTAATCCCGTAAGGGGTGGCCACAAACAAATCGCCTCCATGTCGTCCTGTCCCCCACCGTTTCGCTGCCCTGCTCCCAGCTCACACCCTCCTCTCTCATATACCTCTCCTCTCCATCCCTCCATCTCATCCTTGGCCTCCCCCTCCCTCTCCCCTCTACCTCATACATACACTCCTCATCAGTCTCTTACTCTCCATCCTCTCCACGTGGCCAAACCACCTCAGTGTGTTTCTCCTAACACTATTACATCCACACCACAATGCTCTTTCACTTCCCCATTTGTCAGTCTGTCTCTCCATGTAACTCCACATGCTCCTTTCAAATAACACATTTCCACCGCTGTCACTCTTGACTTCTGTCCCTCCAACAAGGTCCAAGCTTCACTTCCATACGTCAGAGTTGGTATCACAGTACAGTAAAACCATGATATAATGGACTTCAGTAGACCGGAATTCGCTTTTATCGGACTCGAGGAGCTACCGGACTAAACTCCTATATATCGGAAAAAGTCCAATAAAACCAGAAAGCAGTCCGGACTGCCTGACCACTTCAGCTATGTTCACCACAATAAGACAAGTAAAAGACATGTTTTTCAGTGCACAGTACAGGATTTTTATACCATTTGATTAATGTAGTGAAGGTATAACACAGTACAATACTGCAATGGTGGTGAAAACTACTGATGCAATCCAGACTAATGTCTGATATATCGGAAAATGTCCGGATTAGCAGGGGAAAGTCCGGATGTCACTTTTATCGGAATTTCGCATTTTTCGGACTGGCTTGGGCCCTAATTAATCTGTTATAGTGAGGTCTTACTATACTGTCATGTAGTAACTTTTTCACTTCCATGCTCACTTCCCCATTTCTTATCACTGCTCTCAAGGAACCAGCAACCTTTCTTCCTAGTTGTACCCTTTCAAGCACTCCATCCTAAAAACTTCCATCCTGACTCATCACACTACCCTAGTACTGTACTTAAATGCACTCACATTTTCCATTTCCTCCTCATCTAACCTCACTGTATGTATACTGACTTCACTTCTCTTGAAGACCATATGCTACTCTTCCTTTCATTCACCTTTAGATTCCACTTCTTACACACTCTCCCAAACTCATCCACCAAACCTTGCAGCTCCCCTTCGTCTTCACTTAACAACACTGTATCATCTGCAGACAACAGTACAGGAAGTTTCCAAATACTGCCCTTTCTCACTAGGGCCACTCCAACATCCACTGCCCTACCTTATATCACTTTTGTAGCCCCTTCCGTGTACAGATTGAACAACCATGGAGACATGACACATCCCTGTTTCAATCCAACCTTCAAATAGAAAAATTCATTCAGTTCACTGTCCACACTCACTGAAGCTTACATATTCTTCACGGCCTTCAACAACTCCCATCTACTCCATATATTCTTAATACTTTCCACAGTCCTTGTCTATCCACCCTGTCATATGCTTTCTCCAAATCCATGAAGCCCACACACAACTTCTTTCCCTTCTCTAGAAACTTTTCCATTAAAGATCTACGAATGCATATCTGATCTACACAACCTCTTCCCTTCATAAAACCTCCATCTTCTTCTCCAACTAATTCCACTGTTATTTCCCTGACTCTGTCAGTAAGGATCCTACCATATACTTTTTCTATTACACTAAAAAGAGAGATGACCTTATGATTACCACATACTTCTTTTTACCCTTTTCCTTTGTACAAGGGAATACTTATACCTGACTTCCATTCCTGTGGGACCCTACCTTCCTCCCAGGCCAATCTGCACATCTTCTACATCCATTCTAGTGCTATCTCTCCCCCCTGCTTCAACATTTCACCACACACTCCATCAATTCCTGGGGCTTTCCCCATTTTAACTTTCTTCATTGCTTCCACCACTTCCATCCTACTGATTTCTTCCTCTCTTCTGACAACCCTCCTTCTCCCCGCCATTCCCCAGCCACTTATACTTGCATTACTTTCATTCTCTATGTTCACCAATTTATTAAAGTGTTCTCTCCATCTGTTCACTTTTTCTTCCTTCTTCCCTAATAATCTACCACTATTATCTTTCACTCCCCAACTAACTTCTTTGGCACCCTGTATAACTCTCATTTCCTTTTTCTAGAACATTTTCGTACATTCCACTTTACATTCAGATTCCTTCCAAAATCCTCATCCACTCTCTTCTTACTCTCTCTTACTAATCTTTTCACCTCTCTTTTCCTCTCTACATATAACTCTCTCTTCCGTCTTTCATCTTCTTCACGCCCGTTTCTCATCCACTCACTATAAGCTTTCTTCTTTTGTGCCACAGCCTCTCTCACCTCTTCATTTCACCATGCTGTTCCCTGCATCCCCTTTCGTCTTCACCGAATGCACCACCTTGCATGCTGCACAGATTTCTTTTGCGAATATCTTGCACGCACCTTCCATGTCCCCCATCTGCTCCAATCCATATTTATCGAATTGCTTCTCCACTTCCCTCTTATAGTCTGCCTTTTTTCCATCCTCCTGTAACCTTTACACCCTCCCTGTATGAACTACTTCCTCTCATCCTTCACTTCTTCTATTTCTTCATTTCATTTGGACCTTGATTCTGACCACCACCAACTGATGGTGAGAAGGTCCACTCCCACAACCTCTGTATACTCTTACATCCATTACACATCTTCTCATTCTGTCATCCATACGCACATAATCAATTATTGCCTTCTGTTCATTCAGTTCACCACCTACCCTTCTCATCACTCGCCACGTATACCTATGGATCATTTTGTGCCTGAAGAGGGTATTGGCTATCACCAACCCCCTCATGACACAAATGTCCACTAAAGCACTGCCATTCTCATCCATTTCTGCAGGCACACCCCACTCACCAACTGCTCCATGCACTTTCACATTCCCTACTTTTCCATTCATATCCCAAGTCAAAAACACTCTCATTCCTTTCAAACTTTTCCATGCACGCTTCCACATTCTTCCAGAACTCTTCTCACGCTCTGCTTGCACGATCTTGCGTTGGCGCATACACACACACAGTCGCCCACATTTGTAGTCCAGCTTTCAATCTTCCCCACACAATCCTTGAGCCAACTGATCCATACTCTCTTGTATTCTCCTTCCATCTGTTACTCACAACAATACATACTCCTTCTTTTGCCCTCTCATTCTCACCTACTCCCACCCATATACCCCATCCATACTCCCGCTCTCACTTCTTCACTTAGTTTCAGGTAATCCACATACATTCACTTATGCACCCTCAAGAACCTAGACAATCTCTCTTTCACCTCATCATTTGCACCCCATACATTCCATGTAGCTATCTGTACTATGTCCTTTGGTTGGTCCTTAGTTATCACCTTTTGGTCAGTCCTGGTCCAAGGTGTCTTGTTTGCCTTTTTAGTTACTTGTTTTCCAGGGAGGGGCACTAACCCTCCGCCAACCCACTTGTTGTCACGTACGGAACACGTGTTGATTAGTTATAAGGTTACCACCCATCTTTGTAAATGCTTTCCTGGTTTACAGGAAATCATTTGGCTTGCCACTCAATATAGTGCTACCCTAAAAACCGAGTACCACTACACTAAGTAGGTGGATGATGGGTGCCCTCACCTACTACATTAAAAACATTAAGATATAATACACAATACAAGTTGCTTAGGAAAAGGCCCTGAGAGGCCTAATATACCAATAATACGGCCGATCATTTTCTTCAAATTTTAAAAGTGTGAGTTGGGGGAAGGGCAACATAATGGCAGAGGACAGGGCAGGTTCTTACTATTTATAAAGGCTTCACCTCTCCCATACCTTAAAAATTATATAAATAATATGCAGGAGAACACTACGATATACACAAAACAAGTTGCTTAGGAAGAGGTGCTGAGAGGCCTCATAAGATTAAAAATATCGCCCAAGGTTTTCTTCAGTATTTTTTAAATCCTCTTTTATATATAGTGTGAGTTGGGGGGAGGGCAGCATTGTGACCATTTGTTCATGGCATCTCTCCTTCCCTGCAGGATTAAGACTGTCAGGGTAGTAGTAGTAGTAGTTCCCTAGGCAGTCTGGCCGACAGCCCCGAGTCCCTAAGGAAGGCCACGGCCGAGACCAGGCTTTCCCACAGAGCTCTCAAGGAGTGTATGTTGTGTTGTTGGCGTTGGTGATTGTGTGCAATGCAGTCTTCCATAATGTGCAAAAGTATGAGGTGCTGTGTTACATTTTGGACAGGCATCAGTGACAGAGTCATCCAGCCTCTTCTGGTAATGTAAGAGGGCTGGATGATGCCCACATCTCAGCCTGACCAGGTGGACCCTGTCCTCACGAGGGAGATAGGATACAGAAGGGTGGATATCAGGAGGCTGTTCATGCAGCTGTGTGTTGTCTTTAAGTGACTGAATGGAGCAGTGAGTGATTTGAGTATGGATATGCTTTGGAAGCTGGTCTGAGGCAGGGGAGGGGGGAGAGATGACAGCATTTGTGTATGATATCGTCGTGTGCTGGGTGTTGTTTTGATATTCCTTGGTGTGTGTAGATGTGCTACCATGTAGTTTTTTTTTTTTTTTTTAATGCAAGGAAGAAGGAACCAAAGGCCAGGGCCCGCATACTGTTCCTTCCAAGAAAAAGTAAAAACAATACAAAAGAGAGCCAAATTCAAGATCCATTCATTTTGAAATGCATGGACACACTGCGTTTGAAAGACTGGAGATCATAGGAAGTAGGGAATACAGACAGAGGGAGACAGTTCCAGAGTCGACCAGTTGCATAAATGAAGGACAGGGAGTAACGGTTAACTCTTTCATTAGAGAATTGGACAGAAAAGGGATGAGAGTTTGTTGCTAGACGGGTACTACATGCCCTTCGTAGAGGTGGAGGGATGCAAGCAGACAGTTCAGAGGAACAGTGACCATTGAAGTAGCGATAGAAGAGAGATAAAGAAGCAACAGTGTGACGAAGAGACAATGGTTGAAGGGAATCAATAAGAGGAGGAGAGTTAATGAGACGAAAAGCCTTTGACCCCACCGTATTGAGAAGAGCTGCATGTGGGGAGCCTCCCTACACATGAGAGTTGTACTCCATACACTGGCAAATAAAACCCTTGTACAAGGTCAATAACTGTGCAGGGGTAAAGAAAGTTCGAAGTCGGCTTAGCACACTTAATCTCTTGGAAGCAGATTTCACAAGAGATGTAATATGTTCTTTCCAAGACAAATCCCGAGATAATGAAACCCCAAGCATGTTCAAGGATGATGCAGGACTGAGCTAGACATTATTAAACATTAGTGGGTAATCCTGAGGAAGATTTTGTTGGGTTGATAAGTGTAAGAACTGAGTTTTTGATGCATTAAAAATAGCAAGATTATTTTTACCCTAATCAGAGATACGAGCCAAGTCAGACATTAGGTGTGCCATAGCCTCATCCCATGTTTGCTGCAGTAACTGCTGAGATGGACGTTGCGGAAATCGAATGGAAAGGTGAAGGGTGGAATCATCAGCATATGAGTGGATAGGGTTAGATGTACAGCTTAGAAGGTCATTGATGAATAAAAGGAAGAGAGTTGGTGATAGGACAGAGCCCTGAGGAACACCACTGTTGATAGGTCTAGGAGAAGAACGATGGCCGTCTACAACAGCAGCTATAGAACGACCAGAAAGGAAGCTAGAGATGAAGGCACAGATAGAAGGATAGAAACCGTA
>JAGKTI010002452.1:50388-65388 GCA_018397915.1 Birgus latro
TCAAAAGCTTTGCTAATGTCTAGTGTGACTAGGAGTGTTCGGTGTGATGGCCTAGCTGAATTTATACCATCAAAAATTCTCTGTGTAAGGTCTGTAAGAAGAGTGTTTGTGGAGTGCAGTGGCCTAAAGCCATGTTGTGATGGGGCTAGGGGTGTGTGAGGTGTAACTAGTAATACCAGTCGTTCAATGACTTTAGAGTGGGTGCAGAGGATTGTGATGGGGCAGTGTGAGGAAGGTAATGTGGGGTCTTTGTTGGGTTTAGGGGTAGTGATGATAATGCCATGCTTCCAGATGTTGGGTATTATGTTGTGTGAGTAGCTGTAGTTTGATATGTTGGTGAATGCTTCTATGCCTTGTGGTCCAAGGTGTTTAAGGTGAATGTTGCTTATGTTGTCTGGTCCACAGGCAGATCTGTGCTTAAGGTTGCTAATGATGTGCTTCGTCTGGTTGTAAGTGAAAGGTGCGTAGTCTGGGTCTGTGGGGAACTGTTTCTTACATTGGATGATACGTCGGTCATCGCGATGGGGGTTTAGATGTGACGTGTGAGAAGTGATTGATGAGAGTGTTTGCTTGTTGTTTGTTTGAAGGTATGGTGTCTGTTGTTGTGATGGCAGTGTGTGATTGTTTAGTGTTGCTGGTGGAGAGTGTGAAGGTGTTTAGTGTTTTGTAGAGTTTGCTGGTGTCTGTTTTGTGATCAAGTGTTTGGAGATAATTATTCCAATTTAGTGTTTGCTCTTCCGATATTTTATTGTTTATTTGAGTGTTGAGTTCTTGTATTTTTCATATGGTGTCTTGTGTATGGGGTGTTGGGCAGTGTCATAGTGTGTCCCATTAACTGATGAGGCCTTGAATTTCTGGTGTGAAGCTGGTGTTGTGTTTCTTTCTGTTGCCTCTAGGGATGTGTTTTTTGTCTGCGTTTTGAATAATTTTATTGAAAGTGTGCACAGTGGTGTTGTTTGTGATGGGTGTACTGTTTAATGTTTCAAAGCGTTGTTCTATTTCAGTTGTGAAGGCCTTGCAGTTGGCTGTCATAATTAGTGTGTGTGTCTGAGGCCAGCTGGGGTGATTCTGGTTTTGGTAGTGATGATGATCGAGAGGTGGTCAGAGCCAAGGGTTTTGACCACTCTCCAGGATGTCGTGGGCGAGGTTTGGGGAGCAAAAGATGATGTCTGGGGATGATGGGAGGAAGGGGGCTTGGTGTGAGATATGGGTATGTTGATGGAGATTGTTGAGAATGAAAAGATTATCTTTTTGGGATTATAGTACCAGCCTTCTGTCTGTGTCAGGGTTGTTGACATGCCAGGCCGACGCCTTGGTGTTGAAATCACCACCCAGGATAATGTTGGGTATGTTACTGATGTGGTGTATTTGTGAAGAGTATTTGTGTGGTACTGTGGAGGATGACTGGGGGGGAAAGTATGTATTGGTGATTGTTGTATGATTTGTAGCCAGTGCATATTTTAATTGATTGTATTTCTGTTATGGTGTCATGTTTGGGGGGAAGTGACTTTTGTGTGTGCAATGGCATCTGAAAAGTTGATGGATTTGTGTACCATGGTGATGAGTCCACCACCACCGCTGTCGGCCTGGTATTGTCTGATGGTGGTGAAATTATGAATGCAGGTATTTTTAGTGTTCTGTGCAGTTCTGTTTCTTGTAAGATGGCAATGTGTATGTTGTGTTGTTTGATGAATTGTGTGAGTTCTTGTTTTTTGGTGTTTATGCCAACTATGTTTATTTGACGAATGTTAATGTTGTGTATGCATTATGTGTTGGGTGCTTCAGTACAGGGGAGGGGGTGGGGGGTGGAGGGGAAGGGGTAGGGGTAGGAGAAGGTTGAGATGGAGGTAAGGGTTGGGATGGATTAGGCTAGGGTGGAATGGGAGGGGTTGGGGGATTGCATGATGTGGGAAGGACTGGGGGGTTAGGCTGAGGAGGTTTGGAGGAAGTAGGAGTGGGGTTGATGGGGGGCTTAGTGGGTGGGGGGCAGGAGCATAAGGAGCAGGTCCAGGTGTTTGTGTAATGTTTTCTGGATGCAAGTATTGTGCAGGTGTAATGGGTCCAGTTCTTGCAGGAATTGCATTGAACTGAACCCTTTGTCTGTCGGCTCGAAGTGATAGGTTTTGAGCATGTTAGACATATATATTTGTCGGTGGGTCCAGGATTGCTCTCAATGGCCCTGGCCAGAAGAAGTCTTCGAGCAGTGAGCACTGAGGAGTCATTTCTCAGTGTAGAAAAAACAGTGTTGTTGTTGTTGTGTTGTGTTGAGAGGTGCAGTACTTGCCCGGGCGAAGAAAGCCTCTCCCAGGTTCTTGGGGTTTGCGTTGGTTTGGCTTCCATGCTGTCCAAACGGACTAGTAATCAAGGAACGAGTTTCCTTGATTGCTAGTGAAATTTATACTCCATTCTGACTGCACCTGGGCAACAACCGAGCTGAAAGAGGTAACATTTTTTTTGTAAGATGAAACTGATTGGACTATTGTAACTGTTCTGGGTCACTTATACTCGGCAAGCAATCCATTTATTGGTTTTTCCCCTTACTGGTTGGTGTCCGATATGTATGATGGTTTGGCTGACGACCTCAAAGTGTTTGTCATCATCATCATCTTCAATTTTCGTCTTTCTGTTCCCATATTCAAACTGGGGTTGGACATGCGATGGCTTTTCTCCACTGCTTCCTATCCTGGATTAAATCTTCACCAGTACCCAATCTTTCCATATCTTCTATTACAACACTTCCAGGTCTTCTTAAGTCTTCTTGGTGGTCGACATCCCACCACTTCCAGTTCCTCTGCTATTCTCACACAGCTCCCTTCCTCACTCCTCCTCATGTGACCAAACCATCTAAGCCACTTCTGCCTCAAGATGATATCGAGACCCTTCACCCTGCATCCTCTGGCTACCTCCTCACTCAAAACCCTGTCCTCCCATCTCACTCCCACCATGTATCTTAACCCTTTGAGATTCCAATTACGATTTTGATCGTCATTTCAAATCCAACCTTAGAGATTCCGATGACGCTTTTAATAGTCATTTTAAGAAACTTTTGTAAAATATTCGACATAAATCGCATTTATGGATCGCAACAGAGACTCGAGCGTGATGTCAAGGAATGGTTGCTCTATAAGTGGCCCATACTGCACAGCTGGTCTGACTCGTGGCTTTGTTTTTTTATTACTTTATTCTTGGTGGATATTTTTATACAGCAAGGTATAAATTTTTTTTTTTTTTTTTTTACCTAACTTCAGCTCATCACTTTGATTTTTTATTTTATTTTGTTTTCCTTTTTGGAACATACTACGATAAAGTACAACTATTCAGCTTCAAAGTAACACCACAACCATTGTCGTATCATAAAATTATATTTGCACTGACCGAACAAAGAAAAAGATTTTGAAGCGAATATGTGGCCGAGACTAAAAGAAAATTATGCATCTCTTTCCTTTTGCTTTACCATGAAACAAAATGAAAAAATTACCATAATATACAGTAGGCGCGGAAAGTGTTGACGCCATCTTAAAAAAAAGAAAACATTCTTGTGGTTAGCAAGGAGAAACAAATAAATTAACACTCACCATTGAATTTAGTATTTACTGGCATTCCCCTCCATCTTTATTATCTTCTTAAGGCGTCTGGGGAGACTTATGGCGTAGTTTTGCAGAACAGATGGACTAAAACTGCTCCATAGCTGCAGCCTCAAGTTTAGGCAAAGATGATGTGTCCATACTACGCAGCTGCCGCTTCATGTGCGCCCATAAATTCTCAATGGGATTGATATCTGGGCTGTTTCCGGGCCAATCTCGAATAAAGGGAACCTCACAGTCTGTTAGCCACTGTTTCACTGACTTTGCAACATGTGCAGGGGCAGAATCTTGCATAAATACTCTTGCCTTGGTTTTATCAAAAGAGTCACTTAAAACATCACATAAGAGCTCCAAATAATTGTTCTGGTTCACTTTTTCATTTGCAGGTAGAATTACCAACCTACCAACACCATAATATGTAAAGCAGCCCCAAGCCATGAGTGAGGCTGGGTATTTAACAAACTTGGAAGTGTACTTAGGATCCAGGGGGTCACTGCCTGGTTTGCGGTACACTCGTGATGAAGGGGTACCAGTGACAGTAAATGTTGACTCATCACTCCAAAGCACAGTTTTCCATTGCTCCTCACTCCAGGCAAGATATTTCTTACAAAAATTTACTCTCTTTTTCTTCTGAAGTGCAGTTAGCAGTGGTTTTTTACGAGCACAAAAACTCCTGTAGCCCAGATCGTCATGCAACAGCTGCTGCACACTTCTGACAGACACATCTGCCAGCAACTGTGGGTTCTTTTCTTTTAAATCCCGTGCTGTTAGCCTTGGATCCTTGCTAACTTGCCTTGAGATCAGCTGACGGGTCCTCAAGGTTGTCTTACGAGGTCTCCCAGGCTTGGGAAGTGGAGTGGGAGGAATGGCCTCCCCCACTGTCCTTGAACCGCTTCACCAGTCTCTGCACTGTCCTCAGTCTAACACCATCTGATTTGCAAGAAATGGGAGTTTGTGGCCAGCTTTGTATAAAGTAATCACTTCCACACATTTGTTCTTGCTTGTGGTTACTTTAGGCATGATGAGAATGTGGTAGGTAACCAAATAACTGTGTTATTTGAGTCAAAACATGCCCTCGTGGTGCATCACACACAGAGACAATCCTCCTCCTGTGGCTGCCCAAACATTACTGAGCCTGCTCCTGTGGTGCCAAACCTATCAAGCAGGGTTGCCAGCTCCCGTTGAAAAAGCGTCAGCTCATTTCGCATCACAGGGGAGGGTAGTATTGACCCTACTTCACTTAACGCGAAAAAAAATGACGTCGGCCCTTTAGTGTCAATACTTTCCGCGCCTACTGTATATATGACTGTAAATGTAATTTATTGTAGTTTTGCATGGTTTAAACAAGATTTACATATTTTTATTGTTTTTTTTCCGAATATTTTTCTACGGCAAGGGATAAAATTTTTGGTTTTCGTCTAACTTCAACTCGTCATTTTGACATTTTATTTTATTTTTTCTCCTTTTTTTGGAACATACTACGATAAAGTACAACTATTCAGCTCTAAAAAGACACCAGAACTAACATTCTAGCATGAAAAGTGTATACCTGTATATACAGAAGATTAAAGAAAAAAATCACACTGTTACGATGTGGGTCAGCTTGAGAGTGGCAGACTCTAGCGCAGACATAATGTGAATGGCCCAGAAATCTCATAGGGCTAACATTCTACGATCAGTACTTCTCAGAACATTCCTCGATCTATCTGTCAAAGCCCATGTTTCAGCACCATACATCAATTCTGGTCTAATGCAGGCCTCAAGTATTTTACTTCTGTGTCTCAGTGGTATGCATTTGTTGACCATATTTTACTTCTGTGTCTCAGTGGTATGTGTTTGTTGACCAGTAGGCTAGCTATGTCCTTCCACTTTAACCATGCTGATGCCACTCTTGTTCTGACTGATCTCTCCAACCCTGCTTCACAGTCCAATAAATCTCCTAGATAGCAGAATTGCTGCGCTTCATGTAGTGTGCCCCCATTCACCTCTAGTGCATCCTCTGCTTCATCTCGCTTCGCCTCTCTTCTAATGCAGGCTGGGCAGCAGAAATTTTGCACTTCTCTTAAATTCTGCAGACCTGAACACCTTCTGTGGTACCACTTATTGTACTCCGTGCACAACACTGAGTCCACTTCTACTCCTCTGCCTTAGCGTCCACATGGCCATTTTCCTGACTGAATTCTTTCTACTGGTTTTTTGCCTGTCACCATTACCATTGTCTTATCCATATTGATTTTCATTCCACTCTTCTCTATTCCATTTTTCCATCTATTAAACATTTCCACCACTTCTTCCTTAGCCTCTGCTGTCAGCACTAGGTCATCAGCATACAGCAATTCCCATGGGCCTTCCCCCCTACATTCCCATGTTGCCTCCTCCATTACTATGTTAAACAGCAGTAGACTGAGTGCTGAACCTTGATGTACCCCAACTCCTATTCCAAAATTTCCCATGTTCCTGCTATTGTCTTGACTTTTGATCTTGTATCAATATAGAGGGACATGACAGCTGCAATGAGTCTCTCAGGCATTTTCTGTCTCATCAAGGCTCACTAGATTCTATAACTCTCCTTGGTACTCAGTCAAAAGCTTTTTCCAGGTTCACAGACACATGGTACAAGCATTTCCTCCTTTTTTGAAACTTTTCCTGCAGCTGTCTCATGATGAATATTGCATCTATTGTGGATTTACCTGCACAAAATCCGAACTGTTGGTTATCTGTCTTCACTATCTGCTTCAACCTTCCTTCCAGCACCTTTTCGAATATCTTCATTCCGTGCTGCAACAGTCTGACCCCTTGGTACTTTCCTCACAGAAGGGCATCTCCTTTGCCTTTATAAATTGCCGTTGTCCAGTTACCTCTCCCGTCCTCAGTTGGCTGTCCTACTATGATGTTATTAAAAATCCTTGTCAATTCTTTTACATCAGTACTTCCAGCCTTTTTTATCAGATCAGCTGTTAAACCTGTTGGGCCTGGAGCTTTCCCGTTAAGAATATCTCCAGTTCAGCTTCTGTTATCACTGCAACTGGCCTTTCATCTCTTCCCATCTCTTCTATCTCATAATTATTTTCTTCATTTAACAGCTCCTCAAAGTACCTCATCCACCTTTCCAATACTTATGCCTCGTCAGTTTTTATTTCCTGCTGCCTTGCAGGGCATGCCTCTTTAGGCAAAGGCTAGGCGAAGGAAAACTCTGATTTCAAACCACCTGTTGCCCTGCAGGTTAGGCCTCTTACAGCAAAAGCTAGGAGAAGGAAACTCTAAATTCAAACCACCTGCTGCCTTGCAGGTTATACCTGAACAGGTAAAGGCTAGGCTCACTGCATAAAACTGTGGTTTTGCCAGTCAGGAAGGCCATCTGTGGCAGTGAAACCAAATGGCCCAATCAACTATAGATACAATAAAGTGAGGGTCTTCTGTACAGGAAAACCTTGACATAACAGACTTCAATAGACGAGAATTCGCTTTTATTGGAATTGAGAAGCCGACCAGACTAAATTCTTATATAGCGGAAAAAGTCTCGTAAAGCCAGAAGCAGTGCGAACTGCCAGACTCGTCAGCTATGTTGAATCCAATAAGGTAAATAAAAGATATGTTTATTGGTGTGTAGTATAGTATTATTATATTATTATACCATTTGATTATTGTAGTGAATGTATAATACAGTACGGTACTGCAGTGGTAGTGAGAACAGTTTAAAAACTGTTGGTGCAATCTGGACTACTGTCTGATGTATTGGAAAATGTTCAGGTTAGCAGCGGAAAGTGCGGATGTCACTTTTATCAGAATTTTGCTTTTTTTTTTTTTTTTTTTTTTTTTCTTTTTTTTGAATGGCTTGGACCCCAGTGAGTCCGTTATAGTGAGGTTTTACTGTACTTTACTTAGATTATGATCAGTTGTAACTGTTTTATTCCATACATGACTTTGCCCTCCTAAAAGGGTATGGGTCATTTGCAACAAAAACAAGTTGCAAAATAGATGAAGCATCATAAACCCTTCTTAAAATCAAACAGCAAAAACCCCTCCAGAAATCAAATAATGGTACTTAAGGGGAAAAAGAATTCTTGGATGGTGTCATGCAGAAAGTTCTCTTAGGTGTTTAAAATCATGACACCAGTTAGGCTAAGCTAGGTTAGGTTAGGCTAGATTGTTAGGTTTCCAAATGGGGAGTATTGTGCAAACAACAGCTGTATTGACAATGGCTACTGCACATGCACAAATAGTCTTGCACATGCACATATAGGTGAGGGAACTTTGTGCATAGGGGAATTTTGTACAGTGCTTCCTCCAATTTTGCGAGAATATGGTCGACAAAAACCCTCGCCAAATCAAAATTCACAAAATTCAAACAATTAAATATATGAAATAAAGGCAAATTGGTCGACATCACCCCAAGGTAAGCACTTTTTCCCACTCTTTCTCTCGACTCTACCTCTTAATTTTTCGATGATAAATGAAACAAACACGAACTGATGTACTGTACAGTGATATTAATGAGAAAACATCATAGGTAAGAAACATTTAAAAAAACAGATGCATTTACACTGATGTGAAGATTGGCTTGGTGTATGGGACTGGTGGCAGGGTGAGGCTTGGCTACTGTGGCCCCGCGGGGCCTAAGTCATCACTGTCACTGTTGGCAGATATTTCCACATCTTGCTGCGTTATTTCTGCCTCTCTCATTAATCCCTCGAAGTCAGAATCGTCACTGGGGTCATCAGAATGAAAAAGGTTAGGGATGCTAGGATCACTGGCTGCTTGGGGAGGGGTGGCAGGACGGCTGCTGGATGGGGCAGGGTCTCTTGGGTTTCTCATTAATTTTGTGATTAGAGACTACTTCCACTTGTTAACCCCATCTCTGTGTAGGTCAGCATAAAAACGAAGGGCCCTGTCAACACCGTGGCATGCTTGCTGAGCCCTGAATTGTCACATTCGTTGTTCACGATGGTTTTTTCAACTGGTCAATGACGGCGAGAATATTGGCCAGGTTATGCATCGTTAATTCTCGGCCGCTTCGCTTTTATGCTGACCTCCACAGAGATGGGGTTAACAAGAGGAAGCAGTCTCTAATCACAAAATTCAAGAGAACCCCAAGAGACCCTGCCCCATCGACCAGCCGTCCTCCCACCCCTCCCCAAGCAGCCAGCGATCCTAGCATCCCTAACCTTTTTCATTCTGATGACCCCAGTGACAATTCTGACTTTGTAGGATTCATGAGAGAAGCAGAAAAAACACAGCAAGATGTGGAAATATCTGCCGACAGTGATAGTGATGACGTAGGCCCCGCGGGGCCACAGTAGCCAAGCCTCGCCCCGCCACCAGTCCCGTAAACCACACCAGTCTTCACATCAGTGTAAATGCATTTTTTTTTTTTAATGTTTCCTACCTATGATGTTTTCTTATTAATATTACTGTACAGTTCATCAGTTCATGTTTGTTTCATTTATCATCATAAAATTAAGAGGTAGAGTCAAGAGGAAGAGTGGGATAAAATGCTTACCTTGGGGTGAAGCCGACCAATTTGTAGTCAGCACTGCCTCACTCGCCACTGAACCTGATGTGTTTAAACCCTTTCCTTTTGAGGAACTGGCATAGCCACCCATTCGATGCCTTGAAAGGTTTTATTGGAGGATTAATGGCTTATTTAATGCACGTGTGATAGAATATCTTTAACTGCTCCCATATATGGCACCCATCTAATGCAACCCCTTCTTTTCCTTTCTTTGAATGTAGTGAGCAAGATATCTTTCCATTTTTATTAGCACTTCTTTGTTGTCCACCAGCATTCTACCATCAAATTGAGCACCTCCATAGTTATTTGCTGCTTGCTTGATTTGTTCACTTTTCTTTAAAATCATTCTCACTGTCGATTCACCAACACCAAACTCCTGACCAATAGCAGAATTACCTTCACCTGCTTTTTTCCTTTCAATCATTTTCAGTTTGGTCTCCAAAAGCATTTTCTTGTTCTTCTTACCCGTTGGCCCCATGATAACACTCGTGCAAGGTTAGACTGCTGGGGTATTGCGAGGAGCACCACGAAATTGTGAGGGTCAGTGACCTTGGTCGGAAACAGGTGCAAACAAACGTAGCGGGGCGGCAGACCACTGAACTAGGAGGCTCAGTACGCTCAGTGAACCATGACGTCATTACTCGGGGTGGCAAAGTAGTGCGGGAAGACGACTCTCCCACCACTCGACCTCGCAAAGTGTGTGATCAGTCGCAAAGTTCATAAATGTTAAAAAATACATGACATTTGGAACGACCTCGCAAAATTGGTGAATCGCAAAGTTAAAGTTCCCAAAGTTGAAGGATGTATTGTATAAGGGAACTTTGTGCATCCGACACCAGATCCAGCACTTTGGAAAGGAGGGTGGGGGGATTATACATGGTGGGGCAGGAACTTTGTGCATAGGGGAACTTTTGTATGAGGGAATTTTGTGCATGGAGAACTTCTGTATGAGGAAACTATGTGCATCTGACACCAGATTCAGCACTTAGTAAGGTGGGTGGGGGGATTATACCTAGTGGGGCACTGTGCTCTGGTGCTATGGAGTCAACAGGCAAGCAGACCGTCCTATATAAATGACTCCAGTCTTGACAGTGTATGACTGAGTAATGACAGTGGCTGGTTGAATTTGATGACAGTTATAGTTGGCTGGGAGAACTGACATATGTTTGTAAAATTATTGTCATCATAATCATCATCATCCTGACCTCTTTCCCCACCCAAGGGCAGGGTGAGGAGTAGGAACATCCAGACAGCCCAAATTTGCCCAATCCAATGGGGCATGCTTCCATTCACTCATAATTCAGGCCCACGGAATCTATCTCATATGCCAAAAACATTCACCACATTCTGTAGCTTCACATAAACGTATCCGATAGAGTCAGTCCGGAAGCTGCCATGTCAAAAAGGGGTGCCAAATCCCTGATCATGCACTTCTCCTCACTACATTCATCCAGCCAGCTTGATTTCTTGTCAGTTCCCTAGCCTCACCGACTTCCAAACCTCTCTTTCTCATACACTCATCCACCATATCCCTACACTCCTTGGCCTACCTCACCTCCTCCCTCCTTCAGATTCACTCAGATATACCTGTTTCACCACTCTATTGTTATCCAATCTCTCTATATGACCATACCATATCAGTACACTCTCTTCGATTCTGGTGTCCACAGACTTCCTCACTCCACATCTTTCACGAATCACAGTATTCTGTATACTCCACATCTTTCACGAATCACATTATTCTGTATCCTATCCACTCTCTGTACTTCACATACATTCCTCAGCAGTCCCATCTCTACTGCTCCCACTCTTGACTTTTCATTTTCATGCCACACCATTGTCTCACATCCATATGTTAAAGTTGGCACTAACACTCCTTCATTTAAGCCTCATATGTTAAAGTTGGCACTAACACTCCTTCATGTAAGCCTCATGCAGCTGCAACACTCAAGCCTTTGTTTCCTTCAAGGCCTTCATAGCACCAGCTACTTTCCTTTTTTGTGTCACTGTACTTTCCTCTTCTTTTGCACATTTTCATCTCTTTTCTATTACTGTACCCAGGTATTTGAACTCTCGCCAGTTCCAGTCTCTCTCCATTCACTGTAACATCGCACTGGGAGTCGCCTTCTCTCTCAATAACCATTACTTTACTCTTTTCTACATTTACTCACAAGGCACAACGCTTGCAGACATCAGAAAAACTCTGCACTAGTCTACCAATTTCTTGTGTGGTATTTGCAAGTAGTACTGCATCATCAGCATGCAACAAATTTGAAATATTCCATCCATCACCATTCATTTCCAGTGCCATCCCTCTCTCCATTACTCATGTTTTCACTTCTCTCATCACCCCATCCACATATACTGTATACAGTACATCACACAACCTTGTCGCACGCCCACACTGATCATGAACCATTCACTTAGATGCCCATTTACCCTTACACATGCTTCACTAATAAATACTCTTGATGGCACCTAGCAGCTTACCGTCCACACCATACATGCACAGAACCTTCCACAATCCTTCTCTGTCCATTTTGTCATATGCTTTTTCCAGATCCATGAATGCCAGAAAACACCTTATAGTCATTCTCACAAGCCTTCTCTACTATTTGTCTCACTGCAAATATCTGATCCACACATCTTCTGCCACTCATAAAGCCACCCTGTTCATCACTCACTAGGACTTCAGATATCTCTCTTACTTTGTCTATACTGGTAATAATTCTTCCATATACCTTCCCTACCACACTCAATAAACTTATGCCATGATAATTCTAGCACTCACTCTGCTCACCTCTATTTTTGTACAGGGGTAAAATCACTGCCTTTTTCCACTCCGTTGGCACAGCTTCACTCATCCATGTCCTCTTACATAATAATAATAGACATGAGAGAAGTGTGTGGCAGAACTAGGGTTGTGAGAGGCAGACTGAAAGAGACCTGGGATGAAGTCATAGTGTTTGACCTCAGGGATAAGGAACTGAATAGAGAGGCTGCCAGAGATTGAGCAGCATGGAGAGCCGCCATTAAGTGACCAAGGCCGATGAATGCACACGTTGGTGCCTTTATAAACAAACGAACAAATGGATAGGTGTATATGAAGCCATAGTATGTGCTGAAACCCTTTGCGTATCAGATAGAGCCAGGATGCTGGGGGTTTGAATGATGAGTGAATGGAAGCGTGGCCCATTGAACTGGAAAAATTTTGGCTGCTTGGTTGTTGCTACGCTTCACTCTGCCCTGGGGTGGGAAAGGAGGTCTAGATGATGATGATAATAGTGATGATGACAGACAATGACAAGAAGGTTATAGTGGGCTGAGAGAATTGCTATAGAGTTTGAGTATAATAATGTTGCTAGATATGATAATAATAAGCAGCAGGAACAGTGTGAGGATGCATTAAGAGGGAAAAATAAAACTGCAATAAAGGGCATGTACGTTCACCTTTTTCCTTCGTCTCCATGGCTTGGGCTGGAGTGTGGTGGTGGTGGTGGTGCAGCAGGGTTTTTAGAGACCTTGATATAACTTTGACTACACTGGGCAGCAGCCAAAATGATTCTCATACATATGTGTTCCTGACTAATTTGATAGCACCGATTTCAAATCTGATATTCATTTTGCGCTATCGGACCAGGTTTCTTGAATATCAGACTGAAAACATATTCATTGTGCCATAACTCTTCTCAGCCTTGTAACATACACTGAGGCACACACAGATATTGTGATGATTTATGGTACAAAAATATGGCAATCCAGTGCACATTTTATTAGCAAGCGATGAAGTTCTAGAAATACTTCTGCACTTTGCTTTTTCACTTGTTCAGCCGACTCTCTTCACGTAGTATCATCCAGCAGTAGTTGCCCATCAAATTGGGACGTAATCGGCCTTGATACCTGCTCTCCATTATAGCAGTGTTTTGGTGAAACCTTTCACTGTGCTTATCATTGATGTCTCTGAGGTTATCTGGGAAGAAATTGAGGTGGGAGTGAAAAAGGACATCCGTGAGCCCAGAACTTGATAACTCCATAACATACCTGCCACAATTTCTTCGTAGTTGTCTGCTTGATGGTTTCCAAGGTAGTTCTGTGAGACACTCACGAATGATTCCCGTGTGTCCCTCTCCAGAGGGTTTAATGCCTTGATGAAGTCACCATCATTAACCAGCATGCAGATCTGTGGACCATTCAAGACCCATGCTTTCAACTTGGCTTTGGATACCACAAGTATTGAAACTCAGTACCCATTTGATCCACGACTTTTACGAAATTTTTCACCAAGCCCAGCTTGAGATGCCGTGGAGGCAAGAATATGTTTTCTGGATCGACAAGGGGTTTGTGAAGACAGTTGAACCTTCCGGGTGCATCTTTTGGTCTTGCCAGCCGTTCTTTTCTTACACAGTGCTCGGCATTAGCTCTACTGTTCCACAAGCAGAGAAAGCACATGTGCTTTGTGTAACTGCTCTGAAGGCCCAGAAGTAGACTGATCACTTTGAGGTCCTCGCATATTTTCCATTGATACTTATGCTCGATAGCAGAAACCACAACCTTCATAGTTTCATAGCTCTCGGTCATCTTCTCCACTTGTGCTATTGGCATGGATGGAAGCCAATTCCTGTTGTGTAGGAGGACTGCTTTCAGAGTGTCTTTTCCTGAATCTATAAACAGCTTCCAATTGTCTGGCTTGTATGGATCAGACTAGCAGAGTTATTGCATGAGAGACACCGCATCATTGCAATGGCAAAGGATTTTTGCCACTTTGAAAAACGCAGACAGTTGTCTATGCCGATGACGCTCCCTAGCGATGCTCACTCCATCTTCAGCATGTTATGCTGCTTCAGTCGTGATCCCAGGAGCTCTGCCTTTTCTTTAGACAAATCAAGGTCCCTTATGAGTTCATGAAGGGCTCCCTGGTTGAATGGTGTGGGCTCACTGTTTCCAGAGTCATCCTGGTAGTCATCATCAGTGGGGTTATGAATGGAATCAGATTTGCTGGTGGGCTTGGAACCAGTAGTTCTGCACTGTGTGATGCTGGTCAGATAGCAGAAGCGATATTGGGGTATTGTACTGTGCCACATGTCTTGACAGTTATTCCTTTGATGCCCGTGAGACAGAAGTAGCAGTCGTTGCTGTGGTCTTTGGCCTCTCGTCACACCATTGGTACAGCAAATGGCAAAACTGAACTTCGTTTTCCATGCATTCATTCACTCAGGTGATTGACACAGGACCTACACGCTTGTGAGGTGCCTATTTCTTGTCTTGGTTGGCCAACAGACATTTGAAGTAGCTTTTGTAGTTCACTCCAACAGCTGTCATGATGGGTTTCTTGAAGCTTTCCGGGATGAACACTCCACAAATGTAACAAAAATGGTCACGATCGTTTACACATTTGCTCATCCTTCACCACTGTCAAAGTGATTGAGAATTTCTGCAAGAATAGAAGTGGAAACAGTATATGTAACCTGCAACAAAAATACAAATTTAATCGATGGAACTAAGCAAACAAATGTATGATTCACATCGTGTGAGCAAGATACACCGATATATTGGTTTTCAAGAACCGGACCTGATACGTCCTTACTAATGCTATATTCAAGGTCAACACCTTTGATTACCCTAAAATCAAACCATTTCAATTCAGAACCATGAAGTAATTCTATTTTTGTTGACCAGTGCTGTTAAAGCATGGTGTAATAATTATATAGTCACCTTTGCAGTGTGATGGTGGTGGTGGTGCAGCAGGGTTTTTAGGCACCTTGCTATAACATTGACTATTAAAACATGGTTTAATATACAGTATATTCACCTTTGCAGTGTGGTGGTGGTGGTGGTGGTGCAGCAGGGTTTTTAGGAACCTTGATGTAATATCGACTATTAACCTGTCCAGTCCCGACCGTTTTT
>JAGKTI010002453.1:0-15104 GCA_018397915.1 Birgus latro
CCCTTTCAGGATTGAGGCGTCTGGCAATAGATAGATAGATTAGATATTATTATAATTATTATAGCGGTGGGTGGGGGCGCTCACCATCCACTCACTCGATGTAGTGCCCCTCTGGGTGTCTGCCCTTTCCTTTCTTCCATTCTTCCTCTTCTTTCTTTCCTTCATTCTTTCCTCTTTCTTCTGCCTTTGGGTGACTTTATACTCCCTCTTATGTCTTTCTTTCCTTCATTCTTTCCTTTTCCTTCTGCCAGTGGGTGACTTTACACTGAGTAACAAGCCAAATTGTTTCCTGTACACCAGGACACCATTTACAGTACCACGGTTGATGGTAACTGTATAACCAGATTATGGCGCTTCGTGGTTTAGTGGGCAATTAAGGCGCTCCAGTCGGATTGAGCCTGTGTAGGTTTGTATGCAAGGGGTGGTTGGGGTTTGTTGCTCACATAATGCCACTCAGGGTTGAGTGAGGCAGGTCACTCTCATCTTAAATGTCAGGATCAACTTTCCTTGCCCCGGGTTCCTACGCTCCTCATGAGGCGACATAGGATTGGATGATGGATGGATGGATTATTATTATTATTATTACGGTATTGTTACTATAGAAGCAATTTGACATTTCCTTTTCCAGAAAACTTATGACCTATGGTAGTTATACTGTACTGTCTTGGAGGATATAGTGTTTTGTAGGATCCACTGTTTTGATGCAGTTCTTGCTTATGAATTAGTACTCATGTTGTTATTTTAAATTTTGAGCTCTGTTGAAATCATTAGAACTTGTGCTTTTGAGAACATCAACCGTACTGTCATTTTTATAGTTTCAGTAGTATGTTGTGATGAGTGTACAGTATTCTGTACCATAGAGATATTTTTTATTTTGATGATGGTTAAGCATTTTTGTACTTTATTTTCCAGGGTGGTACCAGTTGGCTTTTTTATATGCAGTATAATGCAAACATTGTTAGAGTAGAATGCATTATTCATTCATTCTTTCAGTGACGGGAATTTTGAAGTTAGGCCATGATTATGGTGCATGCAAGTTTTATAGATTTCATTTAAGTTTAACTGTATGTTTTCTTGTTTGTAGAATATCCTAAAGAAATGTTAGGAAGGATTGAGCCATAGTGTGTTTTACAGTGATACTAGTGAATGGTTGCATTTAGTAAAGCTTAAGCTTTTACATAAACAGTATAATTATGACAGATTGTTCAGTGCTGGACATTCGTGTGAAGTGTAATAACTGACTGATAGCAATAAAGAATGATGTTATGTCATGTCATGACCTTCAATTGCTTGGAGAAAGAAGAAGGAAAGAGTAAGTGGTTATAGGGATGAAAATTTTGTGCATTTTAAGATAAGTTGTAGTAGTAGTAGTTGGAGCACAAACAGTGAATTGAGAATAATAACAGTTTTTACTAATCTGTTATCTAGTGTATGTCTTGCTACTCTATCCATCTGTCGTATCTCTCTTGTTTTCTCAACCACTTTGTAGTACCATTGGAGCAGTTACATACCTGTGGTCATTGGGTGTGCCCAATCAGACAGACTGGGGTCGAGCGACAGTAACAGCTTTGTAATTGTTAACCCACCCAGTCCCACCGACATATGTTGCACGTCACCACTTTTTTTCACGCTCAAACCCACCGATGTCCATCGTATGTCAGTCAATTGCAAGGCCCGTCGTTTGCACATTTTTCAAGATTCGCGAGAGATTTTTGGTAGGCATATGTGGGAGACCTTCCTCTACCTGCTGTCAAACGGGGATACTGCCTGGCCCCACCTGATCCCCCCCTCCCTCCCCTCCCCCCCACACTCAGCAGTTCACCTGTCAGCAGTAACCTGGCCAGTAGAGACGTTCCCCACGATCTCTCTAATGACGAAATTCATGGTGAAAGTGATTCCTGAGGTGGAGGACAAAGAAGCTAGAGGGAGAAACAAACAGAAGTGATAAGGTGGTAATGTCATAGAGGAAAGTGCCATATGCTGGTGTTTTGGGTGAGTGAAAAATGCTTTTATTGCCTATATTATTGTGTGAAAACCAATATAGACTTGTACTACACATAAATTCGTACCAAATAAATAAATAAATACATATAAAGTGGGTTGAATTAGTTAACCCTTCCATAGTTCGTTTTCTTTGTAGCCAGGTACCCTGAGAAAGAAGGAAAATGTAAGGCTGACTGACACCTGTGCCAACATTTATAAGCTCAGGAGGGCAGTTTCTCTATGAATTTTCGATGTTTCTCATCAAAAGCGGAGGTTTGAGCCAAAAAAATACAAATAAATTGAAAATCAGTCGGGTTCTGAGGATGTGTTGAGTAAAAAATCGGTCGGGACTGGGCGGGTTAATGAATCACCTTCAACACATTTGCCTTTTTTTTTTTTTTTTTACACTGTATATTGCTATCATGAAAGAGTAATATTCAGTATAGGAAAGACTTCGAATTGGAGGCCTTCTAAAAGACTGCTCCTAAACTTAAGAAAATCATCTGGAGTTAGAATGAATAAATTAAAAAAAAAAATATGTATATACATATTTAAAGCTATATTCATGCTGTGCTATTTATTGTAATGATAGTATAACATTAGCATCAGAAGCATCTTTGAATCCTGCTTTTGATATTTGGATAATTAAAATCAGATCGTTTGTGATGAATTTGGCATATCTGTAATTTCAGTTGAAAACTCCTTTTATATGGTACTGTACATTACTCTTTGCTTTTATTGTACATGCTGGAGATTGACACCTTCACATGGTGACACTGATATAGCCAAGTGTTTCCTGCTGGGAAAGGACAGCTTTCGCCTGAAGTCCACTGAGTTCACATTTCAGATGAATCTGGGGCAACAACCACCACTATACCACTCTTGTCATAATCCTGGTGTTTGTTTGCAGCATATGGCGTACGAGGAGGATGGCTGGAAGGCAATATGCGAACTCAGAGGCTACATTCTTCATGGCAAGGGTAAGGTGCAAAACCTTTTCTGTGTTTTAACCAGCAGCACATTTTCTCAGCTTTAACCAGCAACACAATTTCTCTGTTTTAACCTGCAACACATTTTCTCTGTTTTAACCAGCAGCACATTTTCTTTTGTTTAACCAGCAGCACATTTTCTCTGTTTTAACCAGCAATAAATTTTCAGCATCATCGTCTGAACCTCCATTCCCACCCAAGGACAGGGTGAGGAGTAGCATCATCCAGACAGCCCAAGTTTGCCCACTCCAATGGGCCATGCTTCCATTCACTTGTCATTCAAACTCCCGGAATCCTGGCTCTATCTGATTCGCCAGACTTTCACTACTTTCTGTAGCTTTACATAAACGTATTCGAGAGTCAGTCCGAACACTGTCACGTTAAAAGGGGTGCCAGATCCCTTTGCATGCACTTCTCGCAACATTCATCCAGAAAGCTTGATTTCTTGTTAGTCCCCTAGCCTCATCAATTCCATACCTCTCTTCCTTACACACTCATCCGCCTTCTTCTTGGCCTGCCTCGCCTCCTCCCTCTTTCAGATTCGCTCAGATATTCCTTTTTCACCACCCTATTGTTATCCATTCTCTCCACATGACCATACTGTCTCAATACACTCTCTTCGATTCTGGTGTCCACAGACATCCTCACTCCGCATCTTTCATGAATGAGATTATTTCGTATCCTATCCACTCTCTGCACTCCACATACATTCCTTAGCAGTACCATCTCCACTGCCCTCACTCCTGACTTCATTTTCATGCCACACCATAATCTCATATCTGTATGTTAAAGTTGGCACAAACACCCCTTCATGTAAGCCTCGCACAGCTGCAACACTCGAGCCTCTTTTTCTTATCAAGGCCTTCATAGCACCAGCTATCTTCCGTCCTTGTGTCACTCTACTTTCCACTTCTTTTCTTACATTTTCTTTTCCTTTCTATCACTGTACCCAGGTATTTGAACTTTCTCACCACTTCCAGTCTCCTTCCATTCACTGTAACATCTCACTGGGAGTTGCCTGCTCTCTCGATTACTATCATTTTACGCTTTTCTTCATTTATTCTCAAGGCATGATGCTCACAGACAACAGCAAAACTGTACCCTAGGCTACCAAGTTCTTGTCCGGTATTTGCAAGTAGCACTGCATCATCAGCATAAATCAAATTTGAGATATTCTATCCATCACCATTCATTACCAAAGCCATCCCTTTCTCCATTACTAGTGTTTTTACTTCTCTTATCACCCCATCCAGATATATATTGAACAACCATGGGGACATCACACAACCTTGTCGCATGCCCGCATTGATTGTGAACCATTTACTTAGATGCCCATTTTTTTTTTTTTTTTTTATGCATGGAAGAAGGAACCAAAGGCCACGGGCCTGCATACTGTTCCTTCCAAGAAAAAGCAAAAACAGTACAAAAGAGAGCCAAATTCAAGAGCCGTTCAATTCGAGATGCCTGGACACACTGCGTTTGAAAGACTGGAGATCATAGGAAGTAGGAAATACAGACAGAGGAAGACAGTTCCAGAGTTGACCAGTTGCATAAATAAAAGACTGGGAGTAACGGTTAACTCTTGCATTAGAGAGTTGGACAGAAAAGGGATGAGAGTTTGTTGCTAGACGGGTACTACGTGCCCGTCGTAGAGGTGGAGGGATGCAAGCAGATAGTTCAGAGGAACAGTGACCATTGAAGTAGCGATAGAAGAGAGATAAAGATGCACCAGTGCGGTGAAGAGACAATGGTTGAAGGGAATCAGTAAGAGGAGGAGAGTTAATGAGACGAAAAGCCTTTGACTCCACTCTATTGAGAAGAGCTGCATGTGGAGAGCCTCCCCACACATGAGAGTTGTACTCCATACACGGGCGAATAAAACCCGTGTACAAGGTCAACAACTGTGCAGGGGTAAAGAAAGTATGGAATCTGCTTAGCACACCTAATCTCTTGGAAGCAGATTTCACAAGAGATGTAATATGTTCTTTCCAAGACAAATCCTGAGAGAATGAAACCCCAAGCATGTTCAAGGATGATGCAGGACATAACTGTTCATTATTAAACATTAGTGGGTAATCCTGAGGAAGATTTTGTCGGGTTGATATGTGTAAGAACTGAGTTTTTGATGCATTGAAAATAACAAGATTATTTTTACCCCAATCAGAGATACGAGCCAAATCAGACATTAGGTGTGCCATAGCCTCATCCCTTTTTTGTTGAAGTAACTGCTGAGATGGACGTTGCGGGAACCGAATGGAAAGGTGAAGGGTGGAATCATCAGCATATGAGTGGATAGGGTTAGATGTACAGCTTAGAAGGTCATTGATGAATAAAAGGAAGAGAGTAGGTGATAGGACAGAACCCTGAGGAACACCACTGTTGATAGGTCTAGGAGAGGAACGATGGCCGTCTACAACAGCAGCTATAGAATGACCAGAAATGAAGCTAGAGATGAAGGCACAGATAGAAGGATAGAAACCGTAGGAGGGCAGTTTGGAAATTAAAGATTTATGCCAGACTCGATCGAAAGCCTTTGAGATGTCAAGTGCAATGACAAAGCTTTCGCCAAAGTCCCGAAGGGAGGATGACCAAGAGTCTGAAAGGCAGGTGAGAAGATCGCCAGTGGAGCGTCCCTGACGGAACCCATACTGACGATCAGAAAGAAGGCTGTGACAGGAAAGGTGCTTTAAAATTTTTCTGTTAAGAATTGACTCGAAAACTTTTGATACGCAGGATGTTAAAGCAATTGGACGATAGTTAGAGGGTTGGGAATGGTCACCCTTCTTTGGGACTGGCTGAATGAGAGCAAACTTCCAGCAAGAAGGAAAGGTACAAGTTGAGAGACAAAGGCGAAAGAGTTTACCTAGGCAGGGTGTAAGCACAGAAGCACAGTTTTTGAGGACAACAGGAGGGACTCCATCAGGACCGTATGCCTTTTTAGTATTGAGGCCAGTAATGGCAGAGAACACATCAGCTGAAGAAATTTTAATGTCAGACAATAGGAAGTCAGAGGGGGGAAGTGATGGAGGAATAGCACCGGAATCGTCTAAGGTGGAATTGGAGGAGAAAGTCTGAGCAAAGAGATCTGCTTTATCAGTAGAAGAAATAGCTACAGAGCCATCAGAGTAGAAAAGAGGAGGGAAGGATGATGAGGTAAAGTTGTTAGAAAGGTTTTTGGCAAGGTGCCAGAAGGAGCGAGAAGAGTTCGAGTTGGAGAGTTGGGAACATTTAGCACGGATGAAATTGTTTTTAGCAGAGCGAAGAACAGACTTAGCACGATTCCGGGCAGAAATATATAAAAGGTGTGATTCAGGGGTGGGTTGGCTCCGGTACCTCTTATAGGCCCTCTCCTTGTTGCGGACAGGATTAGAACAAGCGTGATTAAACCAAGGCTTTCTTGCATTAGTCAGAGGATATGAGAAAGGAATGTATGCTTCCATGCCTGAGAGAATAACCTCTGTAATGCGCAAGGCACACTCAGATGGCTCCCGGCCATGGAAGCACCCCTTTTTACTCTCAGACATGCCTCATTACCATCACAGAAACTCTTGATGGCACCTAGAAACTTACCATCTACTCCGTACATGTGCAAAAGCTTCCACAATCCATCTCTGTCTACTTTGTCATATGCTTTTTCCAGATCCATAAATGCCATAAACACCTTATTGTCTTTCTCACACGCATTCTCCACAATCTGTCTCACTACAGATATTTAATCCACACATCCTCTGCCACTCCTAAGGCCACCCTTTTCTTCACTCACTAGGACTTCTGATATCTCTCTTTGTTTCTCTTTAATAATTCTTCTCTCTTAACCCACAATACATTTTCTTCGTTTTAACCCACAATACATTATCTGTTTTAATCAGCATTATTTTTTCTTTGTTTTAACCCACAACACATTTTATTTGTTTTAACCAACAATATATTTATATCTTAACAAGCAATAAATTTTTCTCAGTTTAAACCAGCAGTACATTTATCATTTTTAATCTGCAATACATTTTCTCTGTTTTAACCTGCAATACATGTTTTATGTTTTAACCTGCAATACACTCTCTTTTTACCTGCAATATATTTTTTGTGTTTTAACTCTACAAAATATTTTTTCAGTTTTAATCTGCGGTGCATTTCTTTTTAGCACACTGACCTTGGGGATGTCTTTTTCTGTTATTCTTGCCCTCTCCTGAAAATTTACTCTGCTTAGGAGAGAGTTTTTGCCCTGGAGGTGAGATACAACCATAGCAAACCCAGTCAGTATGAGCAGCTTTTCCTGAGTTGAGTGAGGTGGTCTGGCAAGAATATATCAGTGAAGGGCATCACTAGGGCCCGTATTCTCATTGATTAAGGCAGCTCCGTAACACCTTTTCGTACGTGATTTATTTTGTTTATTAAGCCCTACTCTCCTTTTCTGTATTATATAAATCCTGATACCATCATACTCTGCATATTTAACGTACAAAATAATAATAACCTCCCATGTCTAAAAGTAAATTGCTAAGGATGACATGCGAGGAAGCCTTCATACCTGACAAGAATACAGGCCCAGGATTCAGAGAGTTAGGTATTAGTATATCTTTAGCTTCCTGTACTGTCAGAGTGCAACTGAATAACCGTATGCCAAATGATAAGTGTACTAGGAAAATTTTATCATATAAAGATAACCTGTGGTGTAGTAAATGTTACATGACAGTTGTGGTTTGATATATGTTGCAGAAACACCTGTGTCGTATTTTGCATTGCTTTGCTTTGCATATGATAGGTTTAATTAGGAGCTACTGTATTTACTTATGTAGAGTTTATATATGTTTTTACTGTATGATCTCAATGTAGTGCTGCTCTTGGGTGGCTGCCCATTCCTCTCTTCCTTCCATCTTTCCTTCCTTCCTCTTGTGTCATTCTTTCCTTCATCCTCTCCTTTTCCTTCTGTCCACAGGTAATTGGTTTCCTTTACACCAGGAAACCGTTTGCTATGCAGGGTGGTAACCATATAATCAAACTATTGCACCTGGTGGTTTAGTGGGCAATTAAGGCACTCCAATTGCATTGAGCCTGTGTAGGTTCATATCCAGGAGGTGATTGGGGTTTATTGCTCACGTAATGCCACTCAGGGATGAGTGAGGCTTGTCACTCTCATCTTAAATGTCAGGACCAACTTGCCTAGCCCCAGACTCCTACACTCCTCATGGGGCAACACTGGATTAGATGATGATGATTTATTTTTATTTCTATTTAGGGTGTATATCTATACCTACTAATTATATGCAGTAGTTGAAGGTAGGAAATATGCCATTTACATTTTATGATCACTGACTAGTGAATTGCCTGCTGTTATTTGTAAATCACAAAGTTGGTACTGTATATTGTAATAGCCCTAATCTATAGGAACATTATTAGAAGAGGTTTGATTACACATCTTAGACTACATAAATAATGCTGTATTCAGTTGTGTCAGCATAATGTGGGGGCACTCACCATCCACTCACTCTATTTAGTGCTGCTCTCGGGTGTCTGCCCTTTCCTCTCCTCCATCCTTCTTTCCTTCAATCGTCTTCTGTCTTTCTTTCCTTCATTCTTTCCTTGTCCTTCTGCCTACGGGTGACTTTACACTCCCTCTTCTGTCTTTCTTTCGTTTATTCTTTCCTTGTCCTTCTGCCTGTGGGTGACTGTACACTGTGTGACAAGCCAAATGGTTTCCTGTACACCAGGAAACCACTTACTATGCTGGATGGCAACCATATAACCAAATTATGGCACCTGGTGGTTCAGTGGGTAATTGAGATTCTCTCAGTCGGATTGACCCTGTGAAGGTTTATATCCACGGGGTGATTGGGGTTTATTGCTCACGTAATTCCATTCAGGGATGAGTGAGGCTGGTCACTTTCATCTTAAATGTCAGGACCAACTTGCCTAGCCCCGGACTCCTACGCTCCTCTGTGGGGCGACATAGGATTGGATAATGAATGAATGAATACATTTGTGAGTTTGGTATAAGTGAGATTGGGATAAAGGATTTGATGTAAGTGAGCTCAGGGTACAAATTTGGTGTTAGTGAGCTCAGAATACAGACCTCAAGTTAAGTGAGTGTTTTTTTGTGTTTTTCAGCAATGGCAGTGGAAGCTTCAATCAATGCTAAGAAGCCAACTCCACTGTATAAGCAGAATATCATAGGGAAAGGCATAACTACTTTAGATGACTTCAATGACTATGGACCGGTAAGGAGGTGTTCTGGTGTCATCAGTATATTCTGTTTCCAGACCCTAATGTGTGTAATGTGTGCCCAGACCATTAGGTTGTTCAAGAGGGACATCTTCATGTAGGCTTGTGGCTCCAGCTTAATCAGGTGACATCGTTGCCTGGTAATACAAATGTCTCAACTTCTTCCCTGTTTCCTGAAAGGAGGGTTATGGACTGCTGGTGAAGGACATCTGTATTATGTAGTCTACTGGGTTGATGTTCAGATGAGCTTAGAGCCACAGGAAAACAATCTTCTCTCAAACATACTCCTTTTCATCATTTACCTGCATTCTCTCCATGTGTTTGTACCACCTCAGTGTTTCACTTCCTCCACTCTGCAACATAACATTGCTTGCCCAGTACTATTTATAATGAGCCATATAATATGCTTGTAAATTATGATATCTGATTTTTCCCAGTACTATAATTTCCAGCAGCAATTGGGAAGAAATTTGCTGGTTTTGGTGGTTCCTTTTAATTATGGAAGATACTAGCTGTGCCATGACCAACTTCAGTATGGTGATTCCTTTAAATGAAGCATGGCAGTATTTGATTTAATATGATGTAACTGTTTATTTTTCTTCCACCCGATGTGAAACTGGATGGACAATTGGATTAGGATGATTTTAATGCAGAAGTATGTGGGGTGTATAATATTTTTTTTTTCTTTTTTTTTATGCTGCCATTGCTTTGTTTAATCAGCTTCCAAAGCATCCTACATTTAAAAACATACCAGTAACTGTGCTTTGAACTTAGCTTTAAGACAGCAATAGGCTTTGAGACCTAACTTTAATAAGACAGTAAGCTTTGACTTAACTTTATAAAAGCAGTACCATTAGCCCATTGAATCAGGTGTTTTATTTGATTGGTTTAGTCTTGCAACACCCCATCCTTAGGTGGATAAAGAGGTGTGGATGATGATGATAATGATGGTTATTTACTCACCATAGGGGAGGTTTCTTGTATTGAAAGGGTTAATGAAGTCTGTATCTCACTTCTATTGGAGGGGTTAATTAAGGCTGTATCTGGCTTCTGTTGAAGGAGTTAATGAAGGCTGTACCTGACTTCTCTACTTTCAGAAGCCTGTCCTAAACCAATTGGAATTGTGTGAAGGTAACAGGAACAGAATAAAAAATGTCATTTGAATGCTGGGGTTAACTACCCCACTTCCATGACTTCCTCCCCTCCCTCCCCCCCCAGGATATCTCTGTTACTTTCATCATCATCATTATCATCATCATCATCTGGACCTCCTTTCCCTCCCAAGGGCAGGGTGAGGAATAGCAGCATCCAGACAGCCCAAGTGTGACCAATCCAATGGGCCATGCTTCCATTCGCTCATCATTTAAGCCCCCAGAATCGTGGCTTAATCTGATACACCAAAAAACTTTCACCACATTCTGTAGCTTCCCATAAATGTATCCAATAGAGTCAGACTTGATGCTGTCACATTAAAAAGGGGTGTCAAATCCCTGCTCATGCACTTCTCACAACATTCATCCAGCCAGCTCGATCTCGTCAGTCCTCTAGCCTCGCCGACTTCATACAGTACCTCTCTTCCTTACACGTAAACTCATCCGCCATATTCCTTCACCTTCTCCATTGTCTACCTCGCCTCCTCCCTCCTTCAGATTTGCTCAGATGTACCTTTTTCACCACTCTGTTGTTATCCATTCTCTCCACATGACCATACCATCTCAGTACACTCTCTTCGATTCTGGTGTCCACCACAGACTTCCTCACTCTGCATCTGTCATGAATCACATTATTTCATATCCTATCCACTCCCTGTACTCCACATACATTCCTCAGCAGTGCCATCTCCACTGCTGTCACTCTTAACTTTTCATTTTTCTGTCACACCATAGTCTCACACCCATATGTGAAAGTTGGCACTAACACTCCTTCATGTAACCCTCGTGCAGCTGCAACACTCAAGCCTCTGTTTCTTATCAAGGCCTTCATAGCACCAGCTACTTTCCTTCCATGTGTCACTCTACTTTCCACTTCTTTTGCACATTTTCCTCTCTTTTCTGTCACTGTACCCAGGTATTTGAACTCTCACCAATTCCAGTCACCATTCACTGTAACATCTCACTGAAAGTCACCTTCCCTCTCGATTGCCATCACTTTACTCTTTTCTACATTTACTCTCAAGGCACGACACTCATAGACAGCAGCAAAACTCTGCACTAGTCTACCAAGTTCTTGTTTGGTATTTGCAAGTAGCACTGCATCATCAGAATACAACAAATTTGAGATATTCCATCCATTACCATTCATTACCAGTGCCATTCCTCTCTCCATTACTTGTGTTTTTAGTTCCCTCATCACCCCATCCATATGTATATTGAACAACTATGGGGACTGTTATTATTCAGCTTGGGAGAAAGTTTTTGACTGAAGGGATTAGATAATTAAGGCATCATTAACCCATTCTCCTGTGGAGGCCCTTCATAAGTCAGTTGACATCATCTGTATATAGAAGGAATAAATTAAAAAACACCACAAGATTGAAGGGGTTAATGGTAGTGTACAGAATATTGTAATAATTTCTAATATCCTTTTCAGACCAAGTCATCAAAGGCAACTATCCTTCCGGTAAGTAATGGGATTTAATGTGGCCCTCCCTACAATGACAGATTTCTTATTTCAATCTCTCCTACCACCAGATTTTATTTTGCCAGGGAGAGTCTTTAAATGAAGAAGTTAGATTTAGCTAGTATTTAAACTTTTTTAGTCAGTTTAGGAGAGACTTTCATCTTAAATGTCCGGACCAACTTGCCTAGACCCAGGCTCCTACACTCCTCTTGGGGCAACACAGGATGGGATGATGGATGGATGGAGAGACTTTGAAATAGAGAGGTTAGATGTAGCTATACTCGATTTTTTTCCAGCTGATGATCCACTTTCGTGAATGTGGCACCTGCACATTCCTGCCGTATGATTGGTTAGTTTCATTTTCATATGAAGTATCATATTTGCAAAAAACAATTGTACCTTATATTCCAATTCTCAAATGCTGTTTTGCATTGTCATTGTACTATACAAACAGACATGAAACAAGTATGTATCTGTGCTTCACCCAAACAGACAGTGAATTTGAGGAAGTTGAATTTGAATTGAAATATTTATTGTTTTAACGGGTACAGAGTTGTTGCATCTCTAATAAATAAATAAATATGTAAATTACGGATATATATTTATACTTATGGATAATATGGGTGAAGGTATCGAAGCAATGGAGTAGGTGTGATCCATAATAAAATTTGACACCTTGCGAGATGAGACAACTTGTTTTTCCCATCTGGCCATCTCTCGAATCTCCCACCTCCTCTGTAGCAGATGTTCCATTCGCCTTTCCACTTCCACCTCTTTACCACAGACAAAACCGCTAATTTGCTTAGTTTGGTGCTATTGTCTAATGTAACAAGTGCCTAGGTATTATTTATTTGCATTTACCCAGCCAAATGCGTTTATTTTCTAAAAAAAATATAGGGAGATGCAACAACTCTGTACCTTTTACAACAATAAATATTTCAATTCAAATTCAACTTCCTCAAATTCATTGTCCATTTGGGTGAAGCACAGATACATACTCGTTTCATGTCTATTTGTATAGTACAATGACAATGCAAAACAACATTTATGAATTGGAATATAAGGTACAATTTTTTTTGTAAATATGATACTTCAGGTATGAAATTGAAACCAACCAATCATGTGGCAGGAGTGCACAGGTGCCACATTCATGAAAGTGGATCATCAGCTGGAAAAAAATCGAGTATAGCATTTAAGCTATTTTAGTAAGTTAGGAGAGGCTTTTTGAAATATGGTAGAGGGGTTAGATTTTGCTTGCATTTATTAATGCTGTCTTAAGTAGGGGGATCTCCCTGTTTACGTTCAACTTAAAAAGTGACTTTTAGAACTGAAGTTTTTAAATATAGCCTTAGCCCTCTCTGGAACCTTAAGTTTTCAATAAGTTTCAAGGGCATGATCAGAAAGAATGCAGCAAGTGCAGCCTTTACTGGCATACAAAGAAAAACATTCTCATGGATTTTATTTGACCCCGGAAATCGGTTGTATTGGTATAAATTGTATCCCCTCATCTTTGCTGATGTTCATACTACTGTATATGATAATCTAATAAAAACACACAAAACGGATGAGTAAAAGTACAGAAAAGCAGTGAGAATAAACTTGTTCAAGAGTAAAAATAGCTTCAAATAACTTCCCAACGTTCTAGTGCAAAATTTTGCCTGCACTGTGCAAGAGCAAAGGATATATCTACATGCAGAATTTCACTAGCTTTCACACGGTGTTTTCAGAATTTCGATATGACCAGTAGTTTTCAAGTAAATTGCCAAAAATTGCACGCAATCCCACCCCCAACTCCACCGAATGCCAAGAGGACACCAAATATTTGCGAGTGTTGGCTATGAAATAGACACTTTCCCCCATGACGCACCAAGGTCTGTCGCACTTGATGCTAAAGCTTAAGTTTAGGTAAATATTTTTGTCCAAAATTGCCTAATCAATATCTCTTCAGCCTAAAACTGATAATGACACTAATCGCGTCAAGAGCACTTTTCGTGCCAACTCTGATATGACACAATTTGCATCATCATTCCTGAGAGGGTTAATGGGATTGGATGTTGATGATTAAGGGCCGTTTTCACAGTCGTCCCTAAACTTTCAGGCCCAAACGAGTGTCGGGCCCTAACCAAAAGCACAACTGGATTTCACAGTCGTTCCGAATGGCTTTCGGGAGCTTACTAATGTGGGGACGTCTGCCTGTGTTGATGCAGTAGGGTTGGTAGTTCTGGGTGGTGAAACATGAATGAAGTAAATTGATAGAAGAAAAAGACATCTAACCCAGCACTTTCCATATGTTGAGAATATTTAGAAATTGGAATGTATTGAATGAGATGAACAACATTGCTGGAAAATCCACTTCACACAGTTCTTACTTTATATATTCAGGCATGAAGATATTCATAAGAAGGCAGCAAAAGTAACGAATAGAAATCGTCATCAGAATGAAGAGTTAACTAACGGCAACCTCACCACACTCCTACCTGAAATTGGAAGTAAGCTGAATCATGATGACTACTAAGTATTGTCAAAAAGGCTTAATTAAAAATAGTATATCTAATGAGTGATGGTTTGGTTTATTAACGGGTATAGTATTAGTACATGAACATTTTTTTTTTCTAAACGGGTTGTTAGCAATATCAACCCTTACATCAGGCATCAGATATTAGAATTTTTATGAAAATATGCTTTAGACAACGATTCTTGTATTTCTTTTGGGTCCGTTTGTTGTGGAGTCTCCACCAGTCTGCGAAAGGCTAGTATTCGGATACATAGTAGAAAGTCTCATAAAAGTACACAAACATATAAATATATATTTTTTCAATACCAGGTGTGGTACAGTATTTATCTCAACAATATTACATTGGGTATCTAATATTTAAATATTAATGAAAATATGTTACATATAATTATTGTTTTACTTTATTACTTTCTGGACCATCTGTTGGGGAGGCTCCAGGCTCCCCAAGAATGTTCCAGTAATTCGTTCGGGACGTCCTGAATGCCGTCCCCAACAGAGGTCTCGGAAGGCTGGTTGGGGTGACTGTGATAACGAAAACGTGTGTTCGGAGGCGAGTAGGCTGTTGGGGACTGCATTGGGGATGACTATGAAAACGGCCCTAATACTGTTTACTATGGAGTCTCAGTGCCAGTATTGAGCTTAGTGGGAGACTTGTGAACTGAAGGGTTTGGATCCAGCCTCCATTAACTTTCTACAGTTCAAGGATGATCTCCATGTTTATATTCAGCTTATGAGAGGTTTCTTCAAACAGGAAAGGTTAGGTGCAGCCTACAGTAACT
>JAGKTI010002453.1:37625-58381 GCA_018397915.1 Birgus latro
ATGCTGTTAATGTGTTAAGAAATTACCCTAAATGTTAATCATAATTTCCTGCTTGCAATTTAATTTTTCCATGCATGGTTCTTAAGTAAAACAGGTAGAAAAAAGGTTGAAGCAGTTAATTTCATGTCCTGTCCTAACCTAACCTAACCTAACCTATGGTTACCATAAAGATTTTCATGCCTAACCTGTTTTCATCATGCTATACATGTGTTAAGAAATTACCCTAAATGTTAATCATAATTTCCTGCTTGCAATTTAATTTTTCCATGCATGGTTCTTAAGTAAAACAGCTAGAAAAAAGGTTGAAGCAGTGAATTTCATGTCCGGTCCTAACCTAACCTAACCTAACATTGTGTTAATCATAATTTCCTGCTTTTAATTTAATTCTTTCATGCATGGTTATTAAGTGCACCAGCTATGAAAAAGGTTGAAGCAGTGAATTTCATGTCCGGTCATAACCTAACCTAACCTAACCTAACCATTTTTCTGGTAGCAATTAACATCATTTACTGTATTTGATGCTTTGTATCCAATAATTTAGTGCATAAAATGTGAGAAAAGATGATTTCCATGTCCGATACCTACTTATACTATGCTGGCAAGTTCTGAGTTCCTATGACTCACTCACCCCTAAATCATCATTTTTTTGTTAAAATTCAATAAATTCATGCTATTTGTGCATTATTTATGTGAAAAGGGACCTAAATAAGTGCTATACATGTCCACTAGGGAGGTAGGAAGGTAGTTTTCTGATTTAGGTTAGGTTAGGTTAGGGTCATGAAAAACCAGTGCTGGAGCTTCAGGACCAGTATCCGGACAAAACCAATATTCGGACATGCCTTTGGCTCTATTACAACGGATATTGGAGGGATTACTGTATTTACATAATTAGAAACCATCTACTCACTCGATGCAGTGCTGCTCTCGGGTGTCTGCCCTTTCCTCTCCATTCCTTCCTTCCTTCCTCTTCTGTCTTTCTTTACTTCATTCTTTCCTCGTCCTTCTGCCTACAGGTGACTTTACACTCCCTCTTTTGTCTTTCTTTCCTTCATTCTTTCCTCTTCCTTCTGTCTGTGGGTGACTCTACACTGAATGACAAGCCTAATGGTTTCCTATACACCAGGAAACTGTTTAGTACGCTGGGTGGTAACCATATAACCAAATTATGGCACATGGTGGTGTAGTGGGTAATTACAGTGCTCCAGTCGGATTGGGCCGGTGAAGGTTTATATCCAAGGGGTGGTTGGGGTTATTGCTCACATAATGCCATTCAGAGATGAGTGAGGCTGGTCACTCTCATCTTAAATGTCGACCAAATTGCCTAGCCCTGGGCTTCTACACTTCTCATGGGGCAACGTAGGAATTGGATGACGGATGGATGGATAGAAACGATCAACATTAGGCAGTCAAATATAATTGTATTACCACTTTGTGTGACTGCTGATGACTGAATGAAACTGTGCATAATTATGACATATCATTTCGATAGGAAAATTCACAAAGAAAATGAAAAAAAAAACTATTGCAAACATTCTTTCTCGAGCGAGCACATGCTTCTGTTTGTAAACAAACCATCATGGGAACGTTCAGGCTTTAGTTCGGGTACGCTCAACAAAGTTCGTTGGTTTATTTTTAAATATTCACGGTGGCGACAAGGAAAGACTTAATAATCGATCACATCGTGCTTTTTTGTTCATTTAAGTGAGATTTACTTATTTTGTAGTTTACTGGGTTTGGAAGTGGATGTATTTTCTCCTCGCCAAAAGGCAACTTGCATGTAAAATTTGTTTGCCAGAAGGGGAAAAAATACTCGCATTTGAGAGCTGCGGCTCACCAAACAAGAGCCCTGTCCGCAAGAGGCAACACTGGATTAGATGATGAATGAATGAATCAGACCACTGTAGTTTTAGAAAATTTACTGTATACTCTTTGACAGTGCAGTCTCTTGAATTACTTGAGTCTTTGGTACTCACACATTGATCTAGTCACTGTCCCCCCTCCCCCCCCTGCAGTCAGCCAGTGTTTTTTTGCATGTGTGTTTGTTCACTGATTTAGTAGCCAAATTGGTAAGAGATGTTACCAAAAAGATAACAAATTGTGTATAATATGAATAAAATCTCTACCAGGCTCCATACAGATGTGATAGGGTTTAAATGTATAAACAAACCTTAGCTTCGTCATCCCTCCCAAGGTAATGGCAATCTTTTCATCTTATTTTGACCACTGCCAGGTGCTGTTATTGAGCATATGATGGACGTTATTAAATAAATGTGTTAGAGACTTTCATTTATACTTCATTACACTGATGAATTTGTACTTATCTAGGCTGGTACTTTTATGTTTAGAGACTGTTGTTCACATGTGTAGGACTTTTTACCCAATGTCAGTTCTCCATGTGTTGTGATTTTTGTCCTTCCATATCCCCTTTCCCAGCAGTCTTCACGCAAAACCTTGTCTCATATCTTTCTTGGTCTACTTCCTGGTATTCATCCTGGCACTTCTATACCTGTGATCCTCCTCAACCAATTCTCCTCCCCCTTTCTCAGCTAAAGAAATCTTGTGTTGATATGAGCATGTCCACACAGGGCAAGCAGCACTCCCCCTTCAGTGATGGTGTGCTGTACCTGCCTCAAGATTGCTGCAGGGGAGTTCTGCGCCTCACAGGGCCACCAGTTAATACCGGAGGGTCATGCTCGGGAGTTCTTACGTGGCCATCTGCAGACAGCCCAGGAAGTGACCCTAAAGCAGTTGCGCCAGACCATGACAATGCGGGCGGCCATGAAGGAGAGGCTGGAGCGCACACTGCAGAGTGTTGAAAAGTTCCTGGAGGAGCTGAGAAGGAAGGTGAGAACAGGAGGGTTTAGAAGGTCATTAAAGCAGACAACCAGTAGTTGCAAAGACACCTGGTATTTTAGTGGTTAGGACATTTTAAAGATAAGCATAATCCCCAACAGGTGACTGGAGGTTTTTTTATCACATAATGTCATTAATGCTCGTAAACTGATCATCTGCTTTTAAATTTCAGGTCCTTGTGACAGTTCGAGGTGTGAACAGGCTTAGGTAACAGAAGGTGAGGCCTGGTACACAGGCCAGAGGTATGGGTAACAGAGAGAGGGGTGGCTGTGGGGCAGGGTGAAAGGGCAGTTGAACAGTGGAGGTCAGGAGGTAGGTTTATGATAAAATGTAGCTATGTCTGATGCCTTTAACTGGGCATGCTGTTGATTACTTCTGCCTGTCATGTTTTCCCTATTTTATGCTTCCTAGCTTGGAATAGAGAAAACTTTAGGTGGGAAAAAGAGGTCAAGAAGATAATGATGATGGTGATGAGTAGGACCATGCCTCACCCTCTTAGTGGGAACAAGAGGACAGGATGATAATGATAACTGAGTAACATGCTTTTCTCTCAGGTTGAGGGTGAGCAGCTGGAGGAGGCTGTACTGCAAGAACACCTCACTGATCTGACGGTAGCAAGTGAAGCCCTGGCTGATGGTGCCCCTATCACACAGCTTATAGACTCAATCAATAAGGTAAAACTTGTAATATCCACTTTAACTTAACCTAAAAGTACCATCTATAAGATTCAGTCAATAAGGCATCACCTGTTGTACTATGCACACTTTAACTTGCCTTAAAATTGCCATCTTAAAGACTCAGTTAGGTACACTTTTCATACTCTGTCCATTTAACTTGGGTGCTGGAGAGGGCTGCTTTCACTTGATGGCACAGATTTAATTGGGTGATCAGTTGCCTAGTTATACTAACATCCCTCAGTTCATTCCTTATCCCCTTAAAGGAGGATGGTGGAGTGAAGGAGATTGGCAGCTTTGGCCTGCAGTCCATGGGTTCACATCCAGAGAGGCTGCAACTACTGCTACTACTCTGTTTACTTTAACTTGGTTTAAATTATTCAGTCTACAAGATATATTTTTTGCTTGTAATAGGAAGGAAAGTCAACAACAAGTAAGTAGTCAAAGTCCAAACTGAGACTTTCACATTGTTATATACAGTATCTTATTGGACTTATTCCCAACAGCCTCTTGCAACTTTTGAGATGTAGATAGCTGGTTTTGACAATTGGTGTACCTCCCAGTCCAAAGAAAACATTAGCTGTCTCATGACCAACCTCAATATTGGGATTACTTAAGAGGAAGCATGGTGTATATAATTGTAACCTTTGGAATTTTGAGCGACTTGTGGTCCATTATGTTGGGCATGCGGTTGATATGTCCCTCACTTTAATTATTTTTCTTTATTTATGACTCATGTGCATGCTGGTGTAAACATTATCTTTCATTTTCAGTTAGATACACTTTTCATACTCTGTCCATTTAACTTGGGTGCTGGAGAGGGCTGCTTTCACTTGATGGCACAGATTTAATTGGGTGATTCAGTTGCCTAGTTATACTAACATCCCTCAGTGTATTCTTTATCCCCTTAAAGGAGGATGGTGGAGTGAAGGAGATTGGCAGCTTTGGCCTGCAGTCCATGGGTTCACATCCAGAGAGGCTGCAACTACTGCTACTACTCTGTTTATTTTAACTTGGTTTAAATTATTCAGTCTACAAGATTTATTTTTTGCTTGTAATAGGAATGAAAGTCAACAACAAGTAAGTAGTCAAAGTCTAAACTGAGACTTTCACATTGTTATATACAGTATCTTATTGGATTTTTTCCCAACAGCCTCTAGCAACTTTTGAGATGTAGATAGCTGGTTTTGACAATTGGTGTACCTCCCAGTCCAAAGAAAACATTAGCTGTCTCATGACCAACCTCAATATTGGGATTACTTAAGGGGAAGCATGGTGTATATAATTGTAACCTTTGTAATTTTGAGCGACTTGTGGTCCATTATGTTGGGCTTGTGGTTGATATGTCCCCCACTTTAACCCCTATACCGCAGGGTTGTCGGAGGTTTTCCATGTCATTCCCGCGGGGATATTCTCACTCCGACTGACTTTTTAAAAATATTTGCCAAAAATCAGTTATTAGTCCTAGAATATTATAATTGCATATGCATATGGCACATACCTTCAGCTTTCTCCTGGCATGTTTTTTTTAGCACTCATCGACTACCGTAGGACTTGTGGTGACTTCTGAAGTTGGGTAACTAAGTCTCCACTTTACACTTCCCGACATCTCATAATCTGAATACCACTGCAAGATATTATCACTAGAAACACTATTCAGTTATTTCCAAGTAGTTTGGAATCCATACTAAAAAAAAAAAACACTGTGAAAGTAGTGTAAAATACGAGCACATACAAGCCTCCCACTCCCGCAAATTGGCAGCTTGTGTTGTCATTTCTTACTTATATACCCACTCACACTTTATTATTTCTAGTACATTATTACACTCGTATATATCTTCAGTCCTTTACCGCTTCCCACACGATGTTTAGTAGGGGTAGAGGTCACAGGGCCTTTTATAATAGGCGCAAAAGCGGCAGAAATGGATGGGCGTCATTTCACCGAGAAGGATGGGAGCATACTGGCTGTATCTTGGTAGCCAAGAGTTGAAAATGTCAGCTGCTAATGTATATGCTAAGAAATAAGTCGTAGGAAATATAGACAATACATATAAATTAGGTAGCTCCAGGTTAATATAAATATCACTCAGGCTTCTCCCTTCCTTTCTTAGGTACATTTATATTGCAAGAGTAGCTCATACGGCATATTTTACGGGAAAAAAAAGCGGCAAATTAGCGAACGAGTGCAGGTTGGATGTTGCTAAGTGATAATTAGCCAATTCCAGGTGTATGGCACTATCAATTACCTTATTTTATATATACTGTATATGTATACTGTATATATATATATATATATATATATTATTTTGTATAAGAATAGGGCATAGGGCTCATTTCAGTGGATGAAAACAGTGGAAAAATCTGAGGAAGGTTTACTTAGCACAGAGTGGCTGAGCAGACGTCACGAGAGGGTAATGGAGGGGAGGTAGGGAGGGGAGTCTAGAATGGAGGAAAAGGCTAAATTGTCAACAATGGATTGGAGTACTGATGACATTAGCAGCTCTGACTATTGTTGGACATTGGCAGTGCTGATAGATGATACAAGTCACCACCTGAAAGCCCGGGGGAATTAAAAATAACACAGAGTCACTCAAGTGACGCCCCGCGGTATGATCCATTGCACCCGACCGTCACGAAAGTGATGACCCGCGGTTAAGGGGTTAATGATTTTTCCTTATTTATGACTCATGCACATGCTGGTGAAGACATTATCTTTCATTTTCATGGCTGTCATATTCTTTGTTTATGCTTTATTATTCACAGATAGTTAATTGTATCTTTTCCTCCTTTCAGGTTTAGTATTACAGTTGATTTAGTTGACTTTTATTTGTTCCTAGTTCACTTTATTTATAGGGAAATACTCTGAGCAAATGAGATTGTCTTATGTAATTGGATATGATGTTGGTAGTTCTCCCTCTCTTAGGTTTTTTGTTGCCCTCTGAACCATATTCCACATCATCCTTTGTTGGGAAAAGAGGTTATGGTGATGACGACGTTGCTTTTCTTTTCTTCTTTTTAAATTTAGTATTGCAACTTAATTATAGGTTGCATATTTATTTATAGATTGCTAATGATATCTTTCTACTTATATTCAGTATTACAGCTTAGTGATAGGTTTTTATACTTATTAATAGAGGAATAATATTGCCCTTCTTTTCCTTCTTCCAGGTTCAGTATTACAACTCAATAATAGGTTTGCAATTCAACCAGTGTGCTGCAATATCAGCTATAAACAATGCTACAGAGGCCATTGTGATACAGCTGAAGCAGTCGGCCCTGGACAGCGCCCTGGCCTCCATCGGGTTCCGCAATGAGGAGACGTTCCCCATGGCATCGTCGCTGGAGAAGCACGCCATGTTCGGCAACAACGCTAATGTCCTCTTGCTGTACATGCTGTCTGACCTCCTCTCCACCCGCATGACTCAGCTCACCGTTACCCCAATCAGCCCGCTCAGCCCCACCCAGCAGCCCGCCCTAACAGCCCCGTCGGTTCTCCAGCCTCCCATGTCAGCCCCATCAGCCCTCCAGCCGCCTCACATGCCCCCAACGCCCGTGTCAGCCAGCGTGATGGAGGAGACTATTAGCCGCACACTTGGTTTAGCTCCTGCCAAGGTTAATGACCTGAAGAATCATGACATGGGAAAGCTAAATGAGCTCAAGAATCAGGAGATGAATAGCGTGAATGTTGAACACATTTTGCAGATGACCGAGGCAATAGAAGCAGGATCTCTCTTAGGTGCAAATGATGGTATTGCTGCTGCCACTGTCGCTGCAGGATCCAACTCCGTATCGTCAGCGTTATCGCTAGGCCTGTCAAATCTGTCCCTTCTAGGATCAGAGTCGGCTGAAAATGGCAAAGATGATTTAGATTCACTGCTGGACAAAAAGGAACCAAATCCTGTCTCATATGTCGATGCTGCAAAGAAGCCAGCCAAGCCAACTCCACCCCCACCCGACACTCCACCTAAAATGCATGCAATCAAGCCAAATTCGCAAGCCTTAAGACCGGGGAAATTTCCGCACTGCTGGATGGTGCTGTCCATCGATGGAGTAATGGCCGGACGCATAATCTTCGAACTCCGTCCAGACAAGGCACCAAGAATGTGTGAGAATTTTGTTGCACTCTGCACTGGCAGGAACGGTTATGGCTACAAGGGGACACACTTCTTCAAGAGTGGGGAAGGGTTTCTGGCGGGTGGCGATGTGGAAAATGATGACGGAACAGGAGGCTACTCGGCATTTGACAAGAGTACCTTCGAGGCCGACCTTTGCCCACTAAAGGATGAGGTGGGCATGGTTAGGTTTAAGGGCATTGGCACAAGCGACAAGGGCAGGGGCATGATCGGCTCACAGTTCATGATTTGGTGTGGGGACCGGGACTTCAAAAAATTCTCGTACAGCCTCGTGTTCGGCAAGGTGGTCGATGGATTGGATGTTGCTAAGAAGGCAGCGGCCATTAATGTCCACAGGGTGTCGGTAAAAGTGGAAGAGTGTGGTGCAATCTAATTCTGACGTAACATACATTTGCACGTAACTTCACCACTAGATAAAAATATAATGAATTTGATTTCTTTCCACTTCTCTAGAATCTGTTATATTATTATTGCAGCATTTACTCTTCCTCTTAAAGTGCCTTAATAGTGTGCCTTTATTGTGGCATCACAGGTTCCAAGTCGTTACAATAAGCTTGCAAACCCAGTATCAGCAACACATGAATGATGGTGAAATAGTTACAGTCCTTCAAAGTTTAGTCATGATTTGAAAAAATGTTTGATGAATGTCTGCACAGTCAGCCCTCCATTAGCTGCAGATTCATGTACTATTAAAAAACCAGAGGGAGTTGTTTCACCTTGTATGGATGAGGATTAGAACTTTTGACCTAATATGAAAGATTTTTTTTCCCCCCCACATTGTAGGAAGGTCAGAATCTTCCACATCTTTATAAATAATAATTTTTCTCCATGTGAGAAACAAAGGGTTAAGTTTTTTGCATCATTGGAAAGGTCAGAATTTTTCATGGTTTCAGTACCTCAAATGAAAGAAGGATCAAAATACTGGTATTCACATAGTTTGAGAAAATATTCGCATGGTTCGAGAAAAGATTAGAATCTGTCTTGTAACCCCCTCAGCCTGAGAATGTCTTTTCATATTGTTTTAGCTATCTCCAGACTGGTTTGATTAACTTATAGGAAGCATTTTGGGAATTAAATGATATAGCCTTCATTGACCCCTTCACTGTTAGACTGCTGACCTAAGTTGATTATAATAGTCTGTAACAGCAAGTGCGTTTGTCGACCACACAGCCTGCATCATACCATGTCACAGTCTAAAAGGGTATACAGGGCTTTTGTTTGGCGAGCAGCTCGCAAATGCGAGTATTTTTTCCTTTTGGCGAACAAATTTTACACGCATGTCGCATTTTGTCGAGAAGAAAATACATCCACTTCAAAACCCAGTCCTTGTGGCCACCATTAATAATCAACAATAAACAAGCAGCAAACCCCATTACATGATTCTAATCATCACAATGTGTAAATAAATAAATATACCCGGTATTTATTCCTCATAAAATATTTTGGCTCGTAGTCAGTTTGGAAACTAAATATTTATTTTGCTCGTAAATCTAAAACCTTAGGAGCCAAATGGCTCGCAACCGTCGGCAGTTAGCAAGAGCCCTGTCATAGAGGATTTGGAGTGGTGAGCAAAGAGTGGATGGGATGGGATAGAAGTTTGTTGGGCAGTGGGGGTGGGGCAGGCGAGCATACCCTGTGAAAATCGTTGTCAAAGGATAAGCATTTTAAGTTAATTAAAAGTTTATTTCAGTATATCCTTAGAAAGTGTTGGAGTGGGGAGGGATAAAGAAATGGGTGTGGGGGATGGAGAAATGTATCGGATGAACTGGAGTTGTGATGGGGGGTAGGATGGGAAGGGGCCATGAGAGTACTCTGTGGAAATGTGTGTTGTAGGATTAAAGGTGTGTGTACAGTGAAGGTTTAGTATGGTAGTTTTCTTGAGTACAAAAACAGGATAAGCTCGTGTTGCTCCCACTTGTAATCCGGTTAAAAATTTCTTATATGCTGAAGAGGTTATAAGTCAGAATTGAAGATCTAGTTATTTAATCTCTTCCGTACAGTTATATTCTTGCTGTCGCCAAACAGTTTTACTCGTTTTAGGGGAGACCCTGTGTTGTGAAGGGGATGATCGAGATTTAATTAAAACCTCCAGTGTGAGCAGTCTCTCCCAAAATGAGTCCAGTCATCTGGTAATAGCATTAAGCACTGTCAGTATAATCATCATCACCTCCACCACCACCCTAACCTTGTTTCCCACAGAAATGAAATGGAGCGGCTAAAATTCAGAAAAAGGACAAGAAAATCATAAATGTAGGAGAAATCTCTGCATTCCCATTTATATAACCCACACATCATTCACTTATCATTCAAGCCTTCATAATTTTGTTGGTAGTGAGGATAAAATAGAAGACTTGGGCAGTAAAGGAAGAGGATAGTCATAAGCTCAGATGTACAGGAATGACTGTTTAGATGGATGTATAGTGCTTCCTAGAATGTGAGGCCTGGGGGGAGGGGCTAGGATTGTGATTGAAGAGTTGAGAGAAAGGAAGGGACTAGAATGTAGTCTTGTTGTGATGAGGAGGGGTAGATTGATGTGGTTTAGGTATGTTGAGAGGATGAAAGATGACAGTTGGATACCGAAGGTGAGAAGTGAGAACATCAGGGGTAGAGTTGCAAGTGGCCATCGAAAAAAGACCCGAATGAAGTCACAGAGTTTGATCTCGATTAAGGGACTACAGAGGGAGACTGCCAGAAGTTTGAGCAATGTGGAGAGCTGCCATTAGGTGACCAAGACTGACATGTGCAAGCATGTTGGAGCCTTTATAAATGAAACAAACAACCAATACTGAGGGGGGTAACTTGATTCAAGCAGCAGATTAAATTTGCCTGGTGTTAGATTGATTGGAATAATAGAGGTATTCCCAACATTACAGGGTTAGTGGTGTCATTTTTAACTCCTGTTGGTCACTCCGAGCTGACTTAAATAATATAGCATCAGTGATAGAAAGCTTGTGTTGTCTTGACCATTTAAGGAGTAATGGTGAGACTATTACTGTCAGGCACCTATGACTCACTCTCAGCTAATTCATTTGACATTATCTGGTATGGAATACTGTAAGAGTTGTCCCTACCATTAGAGGATTAATGATGACTAATAATTTTCTTGGCTTCTGTCTCAATGTCAGCTGAATAATATAATCAGTCATTAACTGAAATGCTAGACTAGAGCTTTCCCATCCATAGAGTTAATGTAGCTGTGAAAGTAAAATGAACTAATGTTAATGGAGGGTTTGCTGTCAGTGCACAACCTAAGACTGGCATAGCTGCAAGGCTGTCGCGTGTGAAGTCCATCTCGTGTATGGAGTATCCGTTAGGAGAGCTATTCTTAGGATGGTAAACTGAGTGGCTTTGTAGGCTTGTAGCACCTCTTCCTAAGTGATTTATTCTGCACATTATACCGTACTTAAATATCTTCTCTCATGTTACTGGTGCAAACTACGTCAGTTTTGGAATCATATACGTGCCATACAAGAAAATGTAAAGACCAGCCCTTTAGCAATTTATTCTGCACTTAACACCTCAGTACTGAATCATCTATGTACATGTATGGGACAAGTCAGAGATAAGAGACTGAACAGAGAGGGTCCTAGAGATCGAGCAGTGAGAGAGTCGCCATTGGGTGACCAAGGTCAGTGCATGCAAATATGTTGGAGCCTTTATAAGTGAAAACTTTGGTGTATACTATAGCCTAAGAAAATTATGTATATGGCATACAAGAAAATGTTACAGTGTAATATTTCTGCACATTAAACCTCAGTACTGTATACTCTTGTATGTTATTGACGATGAAAACTACACCTGTAATGAAACTTGATAAATGGCATGCAGGATAATTTAAGGTGTACTATGCAAAAGAATTTACTAAGGGAGAGGAGCTACAAAGTCTTGTGTGCCATCTAATATATGGCTCTTAAATGTTAGCAAAAATGTATTGATGCTATAAACAATTTTGTCCAAAAGATTTAACCTTGCCTATTATATGACAGCGTCCATTCAGGATTAAGTTTTGCGTATATGTGTGTGTATGCATTAGTACAGGTGTGTGTATGTGTGTGTGTGTTGATCATTTTAAAATCCCTGATGATCGTGTGTGGTAAAATGCATCGTTCTTCAATTTCCTTGGCGACTGACTGCACCGTTAATTGCGTGTGGAGTTCTGTAATAGAAGCGTGAGGCGTTATCATTCCTGTTACAGTGTATTGTATGATGAGTCGAGCTGTAACGTTCAGCTTGAATGTTTCTGAAGACTTAGCTGGTCCAAGGTCGGTTATTCTCATCAGCTTAGTAAGCTTTCAAACACCTCTTCCTTACCATTTTATTCCTACTTGTAGTAAGGTGGTATCAGGGAATTTCCGTTTATGGTTCGGTAATATCGGTTAATATCCGGTTTGGTAGAGTAATATCGGTCAATTTCTGTGGATGGTACGTTAATATAGGGTAATTTCCACGTATGGTATGTTATTATTGGTTAATTTCCACGAATTGTACATTATTATTGGTTAATTTCCATATATGGTACATTATTTTCGGTTATTTTCCGCACATAGTATGTTATTAATGGCAAATTTGGCATCTGGTGTGTTAATATATTTCCACATATGGCATATTAACCCCTACACCGCGGGGTTGTCGGAGGCGTGCCGGGCCCTTCCCGCAGGGATATTCATGCTCCGACTGACTTTTTAAAAACAGTTGCCAAAATTCAGTTATTAGTCCTAGAATATTATAATTACATATGCATATGGCATATACCTTCAGCTTTCTCCTGGGGTGTTTTTTTAGCACTCGTTGACTACCGTAGGACTTGTGGAGACTTCTGAAGTTGGGTAACTAAATTTCCACTTTACACTTCCCGACATCCTCTAATCTGAATACCACTGCCAGATATTATCACTAGAAACACTATTCAATGATTTCCAAGTACAGTGGAGCCCATTGGATAGCGACCTTATTAGTCCACCAAAATGGCCGCTATCCATGAAATCGCTACCTGAGGGGCAAACTTCTTACCTAAAAAAATTAATACAGTCCTGGACTCCTTCAGCTATACCCCTAATTTCCTCCATTACTCATCAGTATCACGTCATATTTCTTCAGTACAGTACTGTAATAAGATAAACGTATACTACTTACAGTATTCAAAAAATTATCTTTTTCTTTTCCTCCATGCAGTATTGTTTCTTTGGCTTGCCACGCATGTATTGTCTGGCCTTTTCGGTCACTTTAACATTACCAGCACTTCCTGTTTTTTCCCTGGGCCACCACCACCACTTGGGCCAGCCCCCAATGTTGAAGCCATGATGTTAGAACACTCAGTAGCCAGACAATAAATGGAAGGTCACAAAAAACCAGTGGCGAGACTGTGACAAGTTGAATGGATGCGCGGTGTGTGGATAAACAAACAATCTTCTTCTTCTTCTCGGGGTAACTGCGGGGAGGTTCACCTTCCACCCGTCAGTATCGCTAGATACCGGCATTCCCCCAAGAGAAAAGGAAAAATTAAAAACTGTAAATTCCTACTGTGAACACTAATAAAATAAACTTACTTAACATGCAAATGGATAAACTTTTAAATCATTTTTGCTATTTATTGTTGAAATTACAGTCGTGCTTAGTGGTTATTGTACTGCAGCAGCATAGTGACAACGGCCCTGACTCTGCTCACTCTCTATCTCTCATCCCTGCTAGAGCCGCTAAAAAATAAATACCGTACCTGTACTGCATACTCCAACGAAACCCTAAATTCCTACTGTGAGCACTAATAAAATAATCTTAACATGCAAATGGATAAACAACTTTTAAATCTTTTTTGCTAATTATTGTTGAAATTACAGTCGTGCTTGGTGGTTATTGTACTGCAGCAACCTAGCGACAACGGCCCAGACTCTGCTCACTCTCCATCTCTCATCCCTGGCAGCTCTGCCCACCTGCTAGCTACGTGTTAAATGCCTAGCGGATTTTTGCTAACTGCACCATCAGCATGATAGACTTGCTCTCACTGTCTGTGGTACCAGGGTCCGACCTTGGCAACTCTGCCCATCCACCCGCTACAATTGAAGATCGGCTCCCATGCACCATCAGCATTCAGATCAGATCAGATGATATTCGCCCAGTATTGCTTTTGAATCAGGTTCCGACCCTGGCAACTCTGCCCACCTGCTAGCTACGTGTTAAATGCCTAGTGGATTTACGCTAACTGCACCATCAGCATGAGGATAGACTCGCACTCACTGTCAGTGTTACCAGGGACCGACTTTAGCAACTCTGCCCATCACCCACTACAAATGAAGGTCGGCTTGCATACACCATCAGCATTCAGATCAGATCAGATGATATTCGCCCAGTATTGCTTTTGAATCAGGTTCTGACCTTGGCAACTCAGCCCACCTGCTCGCTACGTGGTAAATGCCTGGCGGATTTTCGCTAACTGTGCAGCATTAATCGCTATGAGATAGTTTCTTTCCTGTCGCTACCCGTGGATTCGCTAAGCAAAAAAACGCTACCCGAGCGGCCCCACTGTAGTTTGGAATCCATACTAAAAAAAAAAAAACAGTGAAAGCAATGTAAAATACGAGCGCGTACAAGCTTCCCACTCACGCTAATTTGCCGCTGGTATTCTGTCATTTCTTACTCATATACACACTGACACTTTATTATTTCTAGTACTTTATTACACTTATATATATCTACAGTCCTTTACCGCTTCCCACACGATGTTTAGTAGGGATAGAGGTCACAGGGCCTTTTATAATAGGCGCAAAAGTGGCAGAAATGGAGGGGCGTCATTTCACCGTGAAGGACGAGAGTGAACTGACTGTCTCGGTAGCCAAGAGTTGAAAATGTCAGCTGCTAATGTATATGCTAAGAAATAAGTCGTAGGAAATCTAGACAATTCGTAATAAATTAGGTAGTTCCAGATGAATTTAAATATCACTCAGGCTTCTCCCTTCCTTTCTTAGGTACATTTATATTACGAGAGTAGCTCATACGGCATATTTCACGGGAAAAAAAAGCAGGGGAAATTAGCGAACAAGTTCAGGTTGGATGTTGGCAAGTGATAATTAGCCAATTCCAGGAATATGGCACTATCAGTTACCTTATTTTTTTATATATAAGTGTATATATTATTTTGTATAAGAATAGGGCATAGGGCTCATTTCAGTGGATGAAAACAGTGGAAAAATCCGAGGAAGATTTACTTAGCGCAGAGCGGCTTAGCAGACGACACGAGAGGATAATGGAGAGGAGGTAGGAAGGGGGGTCTATAATGGGGGAAAATGGCTAAATTGTCAACAGTGGCTGGGAGTACTGATGACATTAGCAGCTCTGACTATTGTTGGACATTGGCAGTGCTGATAGATGATACAAGTCACCACCTGAAAGCCCGGAGGAATTAAAAATAACACAGTCACTTAAGTGACGCCCCGCGGTATGATCCATTGCACCCGACCGTCACGAAAGTGACGACCCTTGGTTAAGGGGTTAATATTTGTTAATTTCTGGATGTCGTAAGTTTATCCTGTTTCATTTCCACATATGGTACATTAGCACCAGTTAATTCTGCATTTGAGACAATACAGTGTTAGTTAATTCCTGCATATAGTATATTAATGACAGTTTTTGCACATACGGCACATTTATACCAGTTTATTTCTGCATTTGGTACAGTAATACTGGTTTATTTCACCATATGATAACATCAGTGATCTCCAGCACATACTTATGTTGTCCAGTTTTTGGTATTTGAAGGGTATTGTGCCCACTTGTATAACAACTTTTCAGTCCACTCTGGTATCTAAATGGTATATATTATGTACAGCTGCAGACAGTAATATCCATCAATCCATCCATCCTTCTGTTTGTTGCCACACACCTTAATCCTGTAAGGGATGGCTGCAAGCAGATAACCTCCACATTGCTCTGTTCTCTGCCATTTGACTGCCCTCACTTCAGCTCACACCCCCTTCCCTGAAATATCTCTCCACTTCATCTCTAACTTGTATCCCCTCAAAGGGGGTAATACTGTATGGGATTGGAAGTTTTCAGTTATCATCATCATCATCATCATCATCATCATCATCATCCTGACCTCTGTTTGCCATGGATGGATAAGGTGAGGTAAAAAGAGGCAGTAGTTACAAAGAGGTTTTACAGTTCTTTAATATGCATTTTGTGTGTGTGTGTGTGTGTGTGTGTGTGTGTGTGTGTGTACAAAATAAACTGTGAAGGAAGAGGTGTTAGACATGCTTGTAACGCCACGGGAATCCGACTGCTAAAGTCAGGTATGCTACGATAGTATTGAATTGTAGGACATTATTTTACAGCCAGTCCTCGTCGTAAGTCAGGGGTATATTCCGAAATGCCATGTTCCCCCTCCCCCCACTTTTTTTTTTATACTGTAAATTTGGAGGAACTGGCAAATCATATGTAAGAATGGTGTGTTAATTGGGAAATTTTCTGATATATACTGCTGATTTAACTCTCTCAGGCTTAAATAACTCTCTCTCAGGTAAATAAAAGTGTCAGGAATAGAATAGTAGAGGTGTTTTGAACATTAGAGGGTTAATTCTGGTCATGTTAACACTCAGAATCCTAAAAACTTGCACAGCTGAATAAAATTATCGCATAGGCATTATGACTCACTCAGCTAAGTGAATTTGTCATTAGCTGGAATAAAATACCAGAGTTATTTAAACCATGAGAGGGTTAATAGCAGTAGAAAAGTAAAATATATAAGATAGATAAGTAAATAAAGCTGACTTACTATGAGGAATTTGCCGTACCAAATCGACGTTAGCGATGGTTGAAACACTTTAACTTAATGTATCGTGTGTACCGGGAAATCCACTTGGTTTGCGTCTGTGCCGTTGTACAAGATGTCTGTACCAGTGTAACAAAATACTATGTTTACGTGAGGGATATTGTGTTTCTTGCTACTCTTAAGCCCGTACTCTTGGTGGTTAAGGAGAATCCTGGCACCTCTTTCTTATGAGATCATTTCTGTATGGTACGCTAGCCCCAACGAATATCTGAAAAGTTCTGTCCTGATATCGTGAAATAGTGGATGAAGCAGTTGAAAATATTCAGTAGTGTTTCGTTAATTTGTATGCATGTTGTCCTTACCACTACACCTTAACAGCATGCTCGTGAAGCTGTTGATCATGTGTTTTCAGATACGTTTTGGGGCATTTGTACATTAATATATTCTTGTATGCTAATTTTGCAGTCTGTGTCAATGTGGAAGAGAAGTAAATAGCATAGAAGGGAACACTAAACTGTAATATGCACTAATGTACAGGTATTCCTGTATGTTATTTTAGCAGTTTATGTCAGTATGAAAGAGAGGTATCAGTAACATTGCAATATACACCTCTGTGTATAGCCAGATACCTTAATTTCTGGCTTTAGGTAGAGATATAAATGTTATTTATGCCTCTTATATTGACTTGGAATGCAAAAGTAACCATTGCACATATGTGGTGCGCGTCTGTCTGTTGCGCGTACTCTCACTCAAGAGCTTTCAGAAGAGTCGCGTAGAGGTATTTTACTTCTAATGCTCGTAGGAAAGTTGCTATTCATCATGGAAAGGCCACTTTGGTCTCATTTTGAAGATGGAGGGTTTTGCTCTTTCATGCATTGTTCAAAAAGACAATACTGTATATACAAAATAAAATGCAAAAAACTATTCAATATATAATAATATTTTTTGCTTCAGTACATAACAGAATAAATTTCCTTTCCAATAATGCATCATTTGTCGTATTTTCTTCAGTAATAACGCCGTACATCACTAGAGAAAACGGAGCATAAGTGCTCGGCAGGAGGTCAAGAGGTGTATGTCCTACCTGTAAGGACCCTCATACAACACTGAGCAGACTAACCAAGTGAGCACGCACACTCCAGCTGTGGCAGGCTTAGCTCCACCCACTTTTGCCCGTCATCCAACAAAAATGATGACTCCCCAAATTTTTCCATAGAGGTTACATCAGATGATGGGCAAAGTCATCATACCGATGTCACAGATTGACAAACGAACAACGGTCCTACCCATCATCAGTATGTGTATGGGTTAACATACAAGAATATATAGGATACAAAAGAGTAAAAAGTTGTAACATGCAAAATACGTCGCTAAAAAAGAGGTGCTACAGAGCCTCCAAGCCTGCGAGAATATGGCCCTTTTAAGGTCACATGCTTAAGCCTCAAATCAGAAAAGGGAATGCAGGCTCACAGTTCTTTATGATGATTTTTGAAACACTTGATAAGGATGGGACATGTTTGGCCGTCCTGTATTGCTGCCAGTTACACCGTGTAAAATGGGATATGGGGCTAACTATACCTAATAACCACAGATGTTCCATAAGTGACCATGAAAAATTAGGACAGAAAGCGGAATACAATCACGTTTTTTTATTATTATTTCTGATGAATGTGATAAGGATGGAACATTTTTGACCCTTCTTTATTGTTGCTGGCTACACTATACAGTATAATGTGGGATGTAGGCTAGCTACAGTTGATCCATAAATGACTAATTAATATGAGAAGCTTGCATTTAACTTCTTGATTTAAGGTGTAAGCATGCAGCCATTAGACTTGGTCGAGGTTGTCGTCGTTATTGCCACAAGTGTCATTACCTCTACTGTGTTAGTCCTGAGTTTTGTTCCTTTCGGGGTATATTGAACCCTTTTAATCCCAAAATGTCTTATATTCTGGGTGTCCATGAGGTCCTGCTGGGTTTATAGGTCATCATTGTCATCATAATTGGCCTGACCTCATTGAGGTGAGTTAGGGTCCAGAGAGCTTGAAAAAACTCAGTAGGAGAAACAAACTAAAAGTCTGCACAGTTAAATGGGCCACACTCTCATTTATTCACCTTTCAAGCCCCTGGAATCCTACCTGAGCTTTAAAAAATCATTTGTGTGCACAGTAAATGATTTAATATACTGAGAGGCATTTCTCTATGAAAGAGGAACTGGGAAAAAAACAAAAAACAAAAAAAAGAGTTTGTTTTTCATGTGGAAGAAACTACATATCAGTATGTTAAGCCATTTCCATGCATTGAAATTTTGTAAACTTGTCATGACTTTGTGGACACCGTGCATTTTGTTCTTGGTTTCTGCAGATGATTTATTCAGCCTGGGGAGACTTTTCAGCTGATGGGGTTAGATATAGCCACCATTAACCCTTTCATTACTAGCATGTTCCCCTAAGCTGAATAAAATAAATCCAGTGAGCGGGAATAAACTAAGCAATTATGTCGTCGGATTTAAGGGGCTAATCCTTTCACTTTGATGAACTTTTCATTCTCATCTTGGTACTGTCAGATGATATTACCTTATAGTGATAGAGAAAATGGAAATTATAGCTTACTCCTGTTTAAAAAGTCACTCCTAAGCTGAGAAAAATTATCTGAAGGTAGCAGGATTTGAGTGAAAAAAAATAGGTCTATTAATTGAAGGGATTAATAGGAGCGTGTATGCATATGCCTAAAATAGAAATATCTTTACTAGGTACCATATATTATCTTTTTTTGAAGTTGCAATAAGTTGCTCAATGTTTTGTATTTACCTTAGTAATCGTCATGAAAACGTTATGTTCATGATTTCTCTCTCTTCTCAACAATTATGAAAATGGTTATTGCTTACTTTCAGATTGTTTGAGCAATAAGGGGCCAATGTCTGGGATAAACATTTTGCCATAGTATTCACAGTTCTCCCGGACCTGGTTTTGTACTCTTGTTGGTTAAGGAGATGCACTGCCACCTCCTTGCTAGTGTACTAATGCTTATGAAACATTAACTTTCTCTTGTATCATGTTTATGTAATCTGTGCTCTCATTATATACTCAGGCATCTAGGACTCACTCTCAGTTAAAAACTGATAACAATAATCCAGTGTTGGTTGGAAAAGGAAACTAGAGTTGTCCTAATCCTGCTAGGCTTAATGAGTCATAAATATCATACAAGAGAATATTAAGGGACAGTAACGTGCTGGAGAAGGATGCCTTGATTCAGTGTCACCAATATGCTGTAACTCCGATGACACAAACGTCTCGCTAGTCCCTCCTTGTCCCCTGAAAGTAGGATGGTAGACTGCAGAAAAAGGGCAGCTTCAGCCTGCAGTTCACTAGGTTCATGGAGCCTGGGGCCACAACAACAACAGCAAAAAGAGGTGCTAGGAAGCCTCCGAAGGCAATGAGAGTATGATACTTGGTCATACAGATAGATAAACACATGGGTCCAACTTTTCCTGACTGCTTAATTATTATCATGCATATCCCACAAGCTCGGAGGAGGTGTCAGAGAGTTTATTAATCCGTGCAGTTTCTCCTGAGGACGGCGCCGCGACTGCAGTGACGTTTTATATATATTGTGATCTGCAACAAATAGTATTTTCTGTGTCCGGAAGGGAGAGCCTCGGTCACGTATTATTTCATCATGGATATTTTGAGTAGTATGGTAAAATTGATTTGTCCACATCCAAAAAAACACCTTTGATACTATTGAATTGCTTGTATTTTTATTAGTACTATTGCCGAGGGTACATGTAAACAGTTCAAGAGAATAGTTGTAATTTTTTTTTTTTTTACAGATAAATACATTCGATGCATGAAAGGTGATTCATTATCCTTACCTATAGTTAACAGCGAGAGCATTTGCCGGTCACCCATCGTAATAGGGGGTGCTGGAGAGGGACACCCTTATATAGTGGTGCTGCTATAACAGGACAGCTGCTATCTGTTTATACAAACATCCTTGAGCCTTCTCCCAGTCCCCCAAAAGGAGGATGGTGGGAGGGCAGCTTCAGCCAGCAGTCTACCAAGTTCATGTTCAGATTATCCTGTGGTCACGACAGCAGCAGCAACTTGTAGGGGACTGATAGCTTTGTCTTGGTCTCCTGTGGTCTAAATGGAGTAATTTGAGATTGGTTATTATAAAGAATAAAGTGGACAGTCAATTGATGTGTTTAAGTCTTGATTATTTTTTGTTTTTTTCAGATCACTACCAGATGGTATCTTAAATGTCAGGATCAACTTGTCTAGCCCCGGGCTTCTACACTCCTCATGGGGCAACGTAGGATTGGATGATGGATGG